>JAQOWT010000279.1:0-25855 GCA_030407085.1 Trichopria drosophilae
CTTGTCGAAATGCTTCTCGTGCCTTCTCCACGCCATTTCTAATCTCGAGGAACATGTTTTTCTTCCCACTGCAATACTTTTCCATGTCTGTAAGAACGCAGTCTAAATCAACCATATGTTTCTCATACTCCAGTTCGTGCCGAGTGCATTTATGTATCAGCGTCTCCGTTTCCATGAGATCCATGTCCATATATTTTCCAGCACCATTGGTGGGAGTTACTTTTCCCGTATCCAATTGCAATCTTATGCCTTGTGTGGAATTTTCGAAGATCGTCGCTAATTCGCTTACCTCTAGATTTTCGTCTGAAACGATGGAAGCAGCTTCTTTTCCATCTCTTGTATCCGTAAATGACGGGATGGCCAAGTCAACCACCACCACGTCACGCGGTCGCCGGATATGGACGCCCGGGAGCCCGCTTGCTCACTCCCCGACGGCGTCGGTACTGGGGTATCCCTCCCCTGCACCGTAAACGGTTTTTTAATTTGGAATTCTCCATAGGTGCTTTTATATTCGGGGTGTCTTCCCCTAGGTTATTTTATCGTGGTAGCCTTCCACTATCTGGTTTTGGTCCGCCCCGGATATTTTATTTCTCCGGTACCCTCCAAATCTGACGAGCGTTCCCCTATCCGCCACCTGGGGAGGCGCCCGATAGGTGACCAGCAGCACCGCACGAGCAGTATCCTATGGTTTCAATCGTTTGTAGTAATTTCTGAAGCTACTACAAACGTCCGTTTCATCTCCAGTGTTAATAAAATGCAGTGTCCTATGGTTAAAATCGTTTGTAGTAATTTTTTAAGCTACTACAAACGTCCGTTTCATCTCTAGTGTTAATAAAATGCAGTGTCCTATGGTTTAAATCGTTTGTAGTAATTTTTTAAGCTACTACAAACAACTATAAACGTTTATTTCGTCTCTAGTGTTAATAAAATACAATATCCTATGGTTTAAATCGTTTGTAGTAATTTTTTAAGCTACTACAAACGTCCGTTTCATCTCTAGTGTTAATAAAATGCAGTGTCCTATGGTTAAAATCGTTTGTAGTAATTTTTTAAGCTACTACAAACGTCCGTTTCACCTCTAGTGTTAATAAAATGCAGTATCCTATGGTTTAAATCGTTTGTAGTAATTTATTAAGCCACTACAAACAACTACAAACGTTTATTTCGTCTCTAGTGTTAATAAAATACAATATCCTATGGTTTAAATCGTTTGTAGTAATTTTTTAAGCTACTACAAACGTCCGTTTCACCTCTAGTGTTAATAAAATGCAGTATCCTATGGTTTAAATCGTTTGTAGTAATTTTTTAAGTTACTACAAACAGTCCGTTTCACCTCTTGTGTTAATAAAATACAGTATCCTATGGTTTAAATCGTTTGTAGTAATTTTTTAAGCCACTACAAACAACTACAAACGTTTATTTCGCCTCTAGTGTTAATAAAATGCAGTGTCCTATGGTTAAAATCGTTTGTAGTAATTTTTTAAGCTACTACAAACGTCCGTTTCATCTCCAGTGTTAATAAAATACAATATCCTATGGTTTAAATCGTTTGTCGTAATTTTTTAAGCTACTACAAACGTCCGTTTCACCTCTAGTGTTAATAAAATGCAGTATCCTATATTTTAAATCGTTTGTAGTAATTTATTAAGCAACTACAAACAACTATAAACGTTTATTTCGTCTCTAGTGTTAATAACATGCAATATCCTATGGTTTAAATCGTTTGTAGTAATTTTTTAAGCTACTACAAACGTCAGTTTCATCTCTAGTGTTAATAAAATGCAGTGTCCTATGGTTAAAATCGTTTGTAGTAATTTTTTAAGCTACTACAAACGTCCGTTTCACCTCTAGTGTTAATAAAATGCAGTATCCTATGGTTTAAATCGTTTGTAGTAATTTATTAAGCCACTACAAACAACTACAAACGTTTATTTCGCCTCTAGTGTTAATAAAATACAATATCCTATGGTTTAAATCGTTTGTCGTAATTTTTTAAGCTACTACAAACGTCCGTTTCATCTCTAGTGTTAATAAAATGCAGTGTCCTATGGTTTAAATCGTTTGTAGTAATTTTTTAAGCTACTACAAACGTCTGTTTCACCTCTAGTGTTAATAAAATGCAGTATCCTATGTTTTAAATCGTTTGTAGTAATTTATTAAGCAACTACAAACAACTACAAATGTTTATTTCGTATCTAGTGTTAATAACATGCAATATCCTATGGTTTAAATCGTTTGTAGTAATTTTTTAAGCTACTACAAACGTCCGTTTCATCTCCAGTGTTAATAAAATGCAGTGTCCTATGGTTAAAATCGTTTGTAGTAATTTTTTAAGCTACTACAAACGTCCGTTTCACCTCTAGTGTTAATAAAATGCAGTATCCTATGTTTTAAATCGTTTGTAGTAATTTTTTAAGCTACTACAAACAACTACAAACGTTTATTTCGTCTCTAGTGTTAATAACATGCAATATCCTATGGTTTAAATCGTTTGTAGTAATTTTTTATGCTACTACAACGTCCGTTTCATCTCTAGTGTTAATAAAATACAATATCCTATGGTTTAAATCGTTTGTAGTAATTTTTTAAGCTACTACAAACGTCCGTTTCACCTCTAGTGTTAATAAAATGCAGTATCCTATGGTTTAAATCGTTTGTAGTAATTTTTTAAGCTACTACAAACAACTACAAACGATTATTTCGTCTCTAGTGTTAATAAAATACAATATCCTATGGTTTAAATCGTTTGTAGTAATTTTTTAAGCTACTACAAACGTCCGTTTCACCTCTAGTGTTAATAAAATGCAGTGTCCTATGGTTAAAATCGTTTGTAGTAATTTTTTAAGCTACTACAAACGTCTGTTTCACCTCTAGTGTTAATAAAATGCAGTATCCTATGGTTTAAATCGTTTGTAGTAATTTATTAAGCCACTACAAACAACTGCAAACGTTTATTTCGTCCCCAGTGTTAATAAAATACAATATCCTATGGTTTAAATCGTTTGTAGTAATTTTATAAGCTACTACAAACGTCCGTTTCATCTCTAGTGTTGATAAAATGCAGTGTCCTATGGTTTAAATCGTTTGTAGTAATTTTTTAAGCTACTACAAACGTCCGTTTCACCTCTAGTGTTAATAAAATGCAGTATCCTATGGTTTAAATCGTTTGTAGTAATTTATTAAGCCACTACAAACAACTACAAACGTTTGTTTCGTCTCTAGTGTTAATAAAATACAATATCCTATGGTTTAAATCGTTTGTAGTAATTTTTTAAGCTACTACAAACGTCCGTTTCATCTCCAGTGTTAATAAAATGCAGTGTCCTATGGTTAAAATCGTTTGTAGTAATTTTTTAAGCTACTACAAACGTCCGTTTCACCTCTAGTGTTAATAAAATGCAGTATCCTATGTTTTAAATCGTTTGTAGTAATTTATTAAGCAACTACAAACAACTACAAATGTTTATTTCGTATCTAGTGTTAATAACATGCAATATCCTATGGTTTAAATCGTTTGTAGTAATTTTTTAAGCTACTACAAACGTCCGTTTCATCTCCAGTGTTAATAAAATGCAGTGTCCTATGGTTAAAATCGTTTGTAGTAATTTTTTAAGCTACTACAAACGTCCGTTTCACCTCTAGTGTTAATAAAATGCAGTATCCTATGGTTTAAATCGTTTGTAGTAATTTATTAAGCCACTACAAACAACTGCAAACGTTTATTTCGTCCCCAGTGTTAATAAAATACAATATCCTATGGTTTAAATCGTTTGTAGTAATTTTTTAAGCTACTACAAACGTCCGTTTCATCTCCAGTGTTAATAAAATGCAGTGTCCTATGGTTAAAATCGTTTGTAGTAATTTTTTAAGCTACTACAAACGTCCGTTTCACCTCTAGTGTTAATAAAATGCAGTATCCTATGTTTTAAATCGTTTGTAGTAATTTTTTAAGCTACTACAAACGTCCGTTTCATCTCTAGTGTTAATAAAATGCAGTGTCCTATGGTTCAAATCGTTTGTAGTAGAATTTTTTTAAGCTACTACAAACGTCTGTTTCACCTCTAGTGTTAATAAAATGCAGTATCCTATGTTTTAAATCGTTTGTAGTAATTTATTAAGCAACTACAAACAACTACAAATGTTTATTTCGTCTCTTGTGTTAATAAAATACAATATCCTATGGTTTAAATCGTTTGTAGTAATTTTTTAAGCTACTACAAACGTCCGTTTCACCTCTAGTGTTAATAAAATGCAGTATCCTATGGTTTAAATCGTTTGTAGTAATTTATTAAGCCACTACAAACAACTACAAATATTTATTTCGCCTCTAGTGTTAATAAAATACAATATCCTATGGTTTAAATCGTTTGTCGTAATTTTTTAAGCTACTACAAACGTCCGTTTCACCTCTAGTGTTAATAAAATGCAGTATCCTATATTTTAAATCGTTTGTAGTAATTTATTAAGCAACTACAAACAACTATAAACGTTTATTTCGTCTCTAGTGTTAATAACATGCAATATCCTATGGTTTAAATCGTTTGTAGTAATTTTTTAAGCTACTACAAACGTCCGTTTCATCTCCAGTGTTAATAAAATGCAGTGTCCTATGGTTAAAATCGTTTGTAGTAATTTTTTAAGCTACTACAAACGTCCGTTTTACATCTAGTGTTAATAAAATGCAGTATCCTATGGTTTAAATCGTTTGTAGTAATTTATTAAGCCACTACAAACAACTGCAAACGTTTATTTCGTCCCCAGTGTTAATAAAATACAATATCCTATGGTTTAAATCGTTTGTAGTAATTTTTTAAGCTACTACAAACGTCCGTTTCACCTCTAGTGTTAATAAAATGCAGTATCCTATATTTTAAATCATTTGTAGTAATTTATTAAGCAACTACAAACAACTATAAACGTTTATTTCGTCTCTAGTGTTAATAACATGCAATATCCTATGGTTTAAATCGTTTGTAGTAATTTTTTAAGCTACTACAAACGTCCGTTTCATCTCCAGTGTTAATAAAATGCAGTGTCCTATGGTTAAAATCGTTTGTAGTAATTTTTTAAGCTACTACAAACGTCCGTTTCACATCTAGTGTTAATAAAATGCAGTATCCTATGGTTTAAATCGTTTGTAGTAATTTATTAAGCCACTACAAACAACTGCAAACGTTTATTTCGTCCCCAGTGTTAATAAAATACAATATCCTATGGTTTAAATCGTTTGTAGTAATTTATTAAGCTACTACAACGTCCGTTTCATCTCTAGTGTTAATAAAATGCAGTGTGCTATGGTTAAAATCGTTTGTAGTAATTTTTTAAGCTACTACAAACGTCCGTTTCACCTCTAGTGTTAATAAAATGCAGTATCCTATGGTTTAAATCGTTTGTAGTAATTTATTAAGCCACTACAAACAACTACAAACGTTTATTTCGTCTCCAGTGTTATTAAAATACAATATCCTATGGTTTAAATCGTTTGTAGTAATTTTTTAAGCTACTACAAACGTCCGTTTCATCTCTAGTGTTAATAAAATGTAGTGTCCTATGGTTAAAATCGTTTGTAGTAATTTTTTAAGCTACTACAAACGTCCGTTTCACCTCTAGTGTTAATAAAATGCAGTATCCTATGGTTTAAATCGTTTGTAGTAATTTATTGAGCCACTACAAACAACTACAAACGTTTATTTCGTCTCTTGTGTTAATAAAATACAATATCCTATGGTTTAAATCGTTTGTCGTAATTTTTTAAGTTACTACAAACGTCCGTTTCATCTCTAGTGTTAATAAAATGCAGTGTCCTGTGGTTTAAATCGTTTGTAGTAATTTTGTAAGCTACTACAAACGTCTGTTTCACCTCTAGTGTTAATTAAATGCAGTATCCTATGTTTTAAATCGTTTGTAGTAATTTGTTAAGCAACTACAAACAACTACAAATGTTTATTTCGTATCTAGTGTTTATAAAATACAATATCCTATGGTTTAAATCGTTTGTAGTAATTTTTTAAGCTACTACAAACGTCCATTTCATCTCTAGTGTTAATAAAATGCAGTATCCTATGGTTTCAATCGTTTGTAGTAATTTTTTAAGCTACTACAAATGTACGTTTCACCTCTAGTGTTAACAAAATGCAGTATCCTATGGTTTAAATCGTTTGTAGTAATTTATTAAGCCACTACAAACAACTACAAACGTTTATTTCGCCTCTAGTGTTAATAAAATACAATATCCTATGGTTTAAATCGTTTGTAGTAATTTTTTAAGCTACTACAAACGTCCGTTTCATCTCTAGTGTTAATGAAATGCAGTGTCCTGTGGTTTAAATCGTTTGTAGTAATTTTGTAAGCTACTACAAACGTCTGTTTCACCTCTAGTGTTAATTAAATGCAGTATCCTATGTTTTAAATCGTTTGTAGTAATTTGTTAACCAACTACAAACAACTACAAATGTTTATTTCGTATCTAGTGTTTATAAAATACAATATCCTACTGTTTAAATCGTTTGTAGTAATTTTTTAAGCTACTACAAACGTCCTTTTCATCTCTAGTGTTAATAAAATGCAGTATCCTGTGGTTAAAATCGTTTGTAGTAATTTTTTAAGCTACTACAAACGTCCGTTTCACATCTAGTGTTAATAAAATGCAGTATCCTATGGTTTAAATCGTTTGTAGTAATTTATTAAGCCACTACAAACAACTGCAAACGTTTATTTCGTCCCCAGTGTTAATAAAATACAATATCCTATGGTTTAAATCGTTTGTAGTAGTTTTGAAGCTACTACAACGTCCGTTTCATCTCTAGTGTTAATAAAATGCAGTGTGCTATGGTTAAAATCGTTTGTAGTAATTTTTTAAGCTACTACAAACGTCCGTTTCACCTCTAGTGTTAATAAAATGCAGTATCCTATGGTTTAAATCGTTTGTAGTAATTTATTAAGCCACTACAAACAACTACAAACGTTTATTTCGTCTCCAGTGTTAATAAAATACAATATCCTATGGTTTAAATCGTTTGTCGTAATTTTTTAAGCTACTACAAACGTCCGTTTCATCTCTAGTGTTAATAAAATGCAGTGTCCTATGGTTTAAATCGTTTGTAGTAATTTTTTAAGCTACTACAAACGTCTGTTTCACCTCTAGTGCTAAGAAAATGCATTATCCTATGTTTTAAATCGTTTGTAGTAATTTATTAAGCAACTACAAACAACTACAAATGTTTATTTCGTATCTAGTGTTAATAACATGCAATATCCTATGGTTTAAATCGTTTGTAGTAATTTTTTAAGCTACTACAAACGTCCGTTTCATCTCCAGTGTTAATAAAATGCAGTGTCCTATGGTTAAAATCGTTTGTAGTAATTTTTTAAGCTACTACAAACGTCCGTTTCACCTCTAGTGTTAATAAAATGCAGTATCCTATGGTTTAAATCGTTTGTAGTAATTTATTAAGCCACTACAAACAACTGCAAACGTTTATTTCGTCCCCAGTGTTAATAAAATACAATATCCTATGGTTTAAATCGTTTGTAGTAATTTTTTAAGCTACTACAAACGTCCGTTTCATCTCTGGTGTTAATAAAATGCAGTGTCCTATGGTTTAAATCGTTTGTAGTAATTTTTTAAGCTACTACAAACGTCCGTTTCACCTCTAGTGTTAATAAAATGCAGTATCCTATGGTTTAAATCGTTTGTAGTAATTTTTTAAGCTACTACAAACGTCCGTTTCATCTCTAGTGTTAATAAAATGCAGTGTCCTATGGTTTAAATCGTTTGTAGTAATTTTTTAAGCTACTACAAACGTCTGTTTCACCTCTAGTGTTAATAAAATGCAGTATCCTATGGTTTAAATCGTTTGTAGTAATTTATTAAGCCACTACAAACAACTACAAACGTTTATTTCGCCTCTAGTGTTAATAAAATACAATATCCTATGGTTTAAATCGTTTGTAGTAATTTTTTAAGCTACTATAAACGTCCGTTTCATCTCCAGTGTTAATAAAATGCAGTGTCCTATGGTTTAAATCGTTTGTAGTAATTTATTAAGCCACTACAAACAACTGCAAACGTCTATTTCGTCCCCAGTGTTAATAAAATACAATATCCTATGGTTTAAATCGTTTGTAGTAATTTTTTAAGCTACTACAAACGTCCGTTTCACCTCTAGTGTTAATAAAATGCAGTATACTATATTTTAAATCATTTGTAGTAATTTATTAAGCAACTACAAACAACTATAAACGTTTATTTCGTCTCTAGTGTTAATAACATGCAATATCCTATGGTTTAAATCGTTTGTAGTAATTTTTTAAGCTACTACAAACGTCCGTTTCATCTCCAGTGTTAATAAAATGCAGTGTCCTATGGTTAAAATCGTTTGTAGTAATTTTTTAAGCTACTACAAACGTCCGTTTCACATCTAGTGTTAATAAAATGCAGTATCCTATGGTTTAAATCGTTTGTAGTAATTTATTAAGCCACTACAAACAACTGCAAACGTTTATTTCGTCCCCAGTGTTAATAAAATACAATATCCTATGGTTTAAATCGTTTGTAGTAATTTTTTAAGCTACTACAAACGTCCGTTTCACCTCTAGTGTTAATAAAATGCAGTATCCTATATTTTAAATCATTTGTAGTAATTTATTAAGCAACTACAAACAACTATAAACGTTTATTTCGTCTCTAGTGTTAATAACATGCAATATCCTATGGTTTAAATCGTTTGTAGTAATTTTTTAAGCTACTACAAACGTCCGTTTCATCTCCAGTGTTAATAAAATGCAGTGTCCTATGGTTAAAATCGTTTGTAGTAATTTTTTAAGCTACTACAAACGTCCGTTTCACATCTAGTGTTAATAAAATGCAGTATCCTATGGTTTAAATCGTTTGTAGTAATTTATTAAGCCACTACAAACAACTGCAAACGTTTATTTCGTCCCCAGTGTTAATAAAATACAATATCCTATGGTTTAAATCGTTTGTAGTAATTTTTTAAGCTACTACAACGTCCGTTTCATCTCTAGTGTTAATAAAATGCAGTGTCCTATGGTTAAAATCGTTTGTAGTAATTTTTTAAGCTACTACAAACGTCCGTTTCACCTCTAGTGTTAATAAAATGCAGTATCCTATGTTTTAAATCGTTTGTAGTAATTTATTAAGCCACTACAAACAACTACAAACGTTTATTTCGTCTCCAGTGTTATTAAAATACAATGTCCTATGGTTTAAATCGTTTGTAGTAATTTTTTAAGCTACTACAAACGTCCGTTTCATCTCTAGTGTTAATAAAATGTAGTGTCCTATGGTTAAAATCGTTTGTAGTAATTTTTTAAGCTACTACAAACGTCCGTTTCACCTCTAGTGTTAATAAAATGCAGTATCCTATGGTTTAAATCGTTTGTAGTAATTTATTGAGCCACTACAAACAACTACAAACGTTTATTTCGTCTCTTGTGTTAATAAAATACAATATCCTATGGTTTAAATCGTTTGTAGTAATTTTTTAAGCTACTACAAACGTCCGTTTCATCTCTAGTGTTAATAAAATGCAGTGTCCTATGGTTAAAATCGTTTGTAGTAATTTTTTAAGCTACTACAAACGTCCGTTTCACCTCTAGTGTTAATTAAATGCAGTATCCTATGTTTTAAATCGTTTGTAGTAATTTGTTAAGCAACTACAAACAACTACAAATGTTTATTTCGTATCTAGTGTTTATAAAATACAATATCCTACTGTTTAAATCGTTTGTAGTAATTTTTTAAGCTACTACAAACGTCCATTTCATCTCTAGTGTAAATAAAATGCAGTATCCTATGGTTTCAATCGTTTGTAGTAATTTTTTAAGCTACTACAAATGTACGTTTCACCTCTAGTGTTAATAAAATGCAGTATCCTATGGTTTAAATCGTTTGTAGTAATTTATTAAGCCACTACAAACAACTACAAACGTTTATTTCGCCTCTAGTGTTAATAAAATACAATATCCTATGGTTTAAATCGTTTGTAGTAATTTTTTAAGCTACTACAAACGTCCGTTTCATCTCTAGTGTTAATAAAATGCAGTGTCCTGTGGTTTAAATCGTTTGTAGTAATTTTGTAAGCTACTACAAACGTCTGTTTCACCTCTAGTGTTAATTAAATGCAGTATCCTATGTTTTAAATCGTTTGTAGTAATTTGTTAACCAACTACAAACAACTACAAATGTTTATTTCGTATCTAGTGTTTATAAAATACAATATCCTACTGTTTAAATCGTTTGTAGTAATTTTTTAAGCTACTACAAACGTCCTTTTCATCTCTAGTGTTAATAAAATGCAGTATCCTGTGGTTAAAATCGTTTGTAGTAATTTTTTAAGCTACTACAAACGTCCGTTTCACATCTAGTGTTAATAAAATGCAGTATCCTATGGTTTAAATCGTTTGTAGTAATTTATTAAGCCACTACAAACAACTGCAAACGTTTATTTCGTCCCCAGTGTTAATAAAATACAATATCCTATGGTTTAAATCGTTTGTAGTAGTTTTGAAGCTACTACAACGTCCGTTTCATCTCTAGTGTTAATAAAATGCAGTGTGCTATGGTTAAAATCGTTTGTAGTAATTTTTTAAGCTACTACAAACGTCCGTTTCACCTCTAGTGTTAATAAAATGCAGTATCCTATGGTTTAAATCGTTTGTAGTAATTTATTAAGCCACTACAAACAACTACAAACGTTTATTTCGTCTCCAGTGTTATTAAAATACAATATCCTATGGTTTAAATCGTTTGTAGTAATTTTTTAAGCTACTACAAACGTCCGTTTCATCTCTAGTGTTAATAAAATGTAGTGTCCTATGGTTAAAATCGTTTGTAGTAATTTTTTAAGCTACTACAAACGACCGTTTCACCTCTAGTGTTAATAAAATGCAGTATCCTATATTTTAAATCGTTTGTAGTAATTTATTAAGCAACTACAAACAACTATAAACGTTTATTTCGTCTCTAGTGTTAATAACATGCAATATCCTATGGTTTAAATCGTTTGTAGTAATTTTTTAAGCTACTACAAACGTCCGTTTCATCTCCAGTGTTAATAAAATGCAGTGTCCTATGGTTAAAATCGTTTGTAGTAATTTTTTAAGCTACTACAAACGTCCGTTTCACATCTAGTGTTAATAAAATGCAGTATCCTATGGTTTAAATCGTTTGTAGTAATTTATTAAGCCACTACAAACAACTGCAAACGTTTATTTCGTCCCCAGTGTTAATAAAATACAATATCCTATGGTTTAAATCGTTTGTAGTAATTTTTTAAGCTACTACAAACGTCCGTTTCATCTCTGGTGTTAATAAAATGCAGTGTCCTATGGTTTAAATCGTTTGTAGTAATTTTTTAAGCTACTACAAACGTCCGTTTCACCTCTAGTGTTAATAAAATGCAGTATCCTATGGTTTAAATCGTTTGTAGTAATTTATTAAGCCACTACAAACAACTGCAAACGTTTATTTCGTCCCCAGTGTTAATAAAATACAATATCCTATGGTTTAAATCGTTTGTAGTAGTTTTGAAGCTACTACAACGTCCGTTACATCTCTAGTGTTAATAAAATGCAGTGTGCTATGGTTAAAATCGTTTGTAGTAATTTTTTAAGCTACTACAAACGTCCGTTTCACCTCTAGTGTTAATAAAATGCAGTATCCTATGGTTTAAATCGTTTGTAGTAATTTATTAAGCCACTACAAACAACTACAAACGTTTATTTCGTCCCCAGTGTTAATAAAATACAATATCCTATGGTTTAAATCGTTTGTAGTAGTTTTGAAGCTACTACAACGTCCGTTTCATCTCTAGTGTTAATAAAATGTAGTGTCCTATGGTTAAAATCGTTTGTAGTAATTTTTTAAGCTACTACAAACGTCCGTTTCACCTCTAGTGTTAATAAAATGCAGTATCCTATGGTTTAAATCGTTTGTAGTAATTTATTAAGCCACTACAAACAACTACAAACGTTTATTTCGTCTCCAGTGTTATTAAAATACAATATCCTATGGTTTAAATCGTTTGTAGTAATTTTTTAAGCAACTACAAACAACTACAAATGTTTATTTCGTATCTAGTGTTTATAAAATACAATATCCTATGGTTTAAATCGTTTGTAGTAATTTTTTAAGCTACTACAAACGTCTGTTTCACCTCTAGTGTTAATTAAATGCAGTATCCTATGTTTTAAATCGTTTGTAGTAATTTGTTAAGCAACTACAAACAACTACAAATGTTTATTTCGTATCTAGTGTTTATAAAATACAATATCCTATGGTTTAAATCGTTTGTAGTAATTTTTTAAGCTACTACAAACGTCCATTTCATCTCTAGTGTTAATAAAATGCAGTATCCTATGGTTTCAATCGTTTGTAGTAATTTTTTAAGCTACTACAAACGACAGTTTCACCTATAGTGTTAATAAAATGCAGTATCCTATGGTTTAAATCGTTTGTAGTAATTTATTAAGCCACTACAAACAACTGCAAACGTTTATTTCGTCCCCAGTGTTAATAAAATACAATATCCTATGGTTTAAATCGTTTGTAGTAATTTTTTAAGCTACTACAAACGTCCGTTTCATCTCTATTGTTAATAAAATGCAGTGTCCTATGGTTTAAATCGTTTGTAGTAATTTTTTAAGCTACTACAAACGTCCGTTTCACCTCTAGTGTTAATAAAATGCAGTATCCTATGTTTTAAATCGTTTGTTGTAATTTATTAAGCAACTACAAACAACTATAAACGTTTATTTCGTCTCTAGTGTTAATAAAATACAATATCCTATGGTTTAAATCGTTTGTAGTAATTTTTTAAGCTACTACAAACGTCCGTTTCATCTCTAGTGTTAATAAAATGCAGTGTCCTATGGTTAAAATCGTTTGTAGTAATTTTTTAAGCTACTACAAACGTCCGTTTCACCTCTAGTGTTAATAAAATGCAGTATCCTATGGTTTAAATCGTTTGTAGTAATTTATTAAGCCACTACAAACAACTACAAACATTTATTTCGTCTCTAGTGTTAATAAAATACAATATCCTATGGTTTAAATCGTTTGTAGTAATTTTTTAAGCTACTACAAACGTCCGTTTCATCTCTAGTGTTAATAAAATGCAGTGTCCTATGGTTTAAATCGTTTGTAGTAATTTTTTAAGCTACTACAAACGTCCGTTTCACCTCTAGTGTTAATAAAATGCAGTATCCTATGGTTTAAATCGTTTGTAGTAATTTATTAAGCCACTACAAACAACTACAAACGTTTATTTCGCCTCTAGTGTTAATAAAATACAATATCCTATGGTTTAAATCGTTTGTAGTAATTTTTTAAGCTACTATAAACGTCCGTTTCATCTCCAGTGTTAATAAAATGCAGTGTCCTATGGTTTAAATCGTTTGTAGTAATTTATTAAGCCACTACAAACAACTGCAAACGTCTATTTCGTCCCCAGTGTTAATAAAATGCAATATCCTATGGTTTAAATCGTTTGTAGTAATTTTTTAAGCTACTACAAACGTCCGTTTCGTCTCTAGTGTTAATAAAATGCAGTGTCCTATGGTTTAAATCGTTTGTAGTAATTTTTTAAGCTACTACAAACAACTATAAACGTTTATTTCGTCTCTAGTGTTAATAACATGCAATATCCTATGGTTTAAATCGTTTGTAGTAATTTTTTAAGCTACTACAAACGTCAGTTTCATCTCTAGTGTTAATAAAATGCAGTGTCCTATGGTTAAAATCGTTTGTAGTAATTTTTTAAGCTACTACAAACGTCCGTTTCACCTCTAGTGTTAATAAAATGCAGTATCCTATGGTTTAAATCGTTTGTAGTAATTTATTAAGCCACTACAAACAACTGCAAACGTTTATTTCGTCCCCAGTGTTAATAAAATACAATATCCTATGGTTTAAATCGTTTGTAGTAATTTTTTAAGCTACTACAAACGTCCATTTCATCTCTAGTGTTAATAAAATGCAGTATCCTATGGTTTAAATCGTTTGTAGTAATTTATTAAGCCACTACAAACAACTGCAAACGTTTATTTCGTCCCCAGTGTTAATAAAATACAATATCCTATGGTTTAAATCGTTTGTAGTAATTTTTTAAGCTACTACAAACGTCCGTTTCATCTCTAGTGTTAATAAAATGCAGTGTCCTATGGTTAAAATCGTTTGTAGTAATTTTTTAAGCTACTACAAACGTCCGTTTCACCTCTAGTGTTAATAAAATGCAGTATCCTATGGTTTAAATCGTTTGTAGTAATTTATTAAGCTACTACAAACAACTACAAACGTATATTTCCTCTCTAGTGTTAATAAAATACAATATCCTATGGTTTAAATCATTTGTAGTAATTTTTTAAGCTACTACAAACGTCCGTTTCATCTCTAGTATTAATAAAATGCAGTATCCTATGGTTTAAATCGTTTGTAATAATTTTTTAAGCTACTACAAACGTCCGTTTCACCTCTAGTGTTAATAAAATGCAGTATCCTATGGTTTAAATCGTTTGTAGTAATTTATTAAGCAACTGCAAACAACTACAAACATTTATTTCGTCTCTAGTGTTAATAAAATGCAGTGTCCTAAGGTTTAAATCGTTTGTAGTCATTTTTTAAGCTACTACAAACGTCCGTTTCATCTCTAGTGTTAATAAGATGCAGTGTCCTATGGTTAAAATCGTTTGTAGTAATTTTTTAAGCTACTACAAACGTCCGTTTCACCTCTAGTGTTAATAAAATGCAGTATCCTATATTTTAAATCGTTTGTAGTAATTTATTAAGCAACTACAAACAACTGCAAACGTTTATTTCGTCCCCAGTGTTAATAAAATACAATATCCTATGGTTTAAATCGTTTGTAGTAATTTTTTAAGCTACTACAAACGTCCGTTTCACCTCTAGTGTTAATAAAATGCAGTATCCTATGGTTTAAATCGTTTGTAGTAATTTTTTAAGATACTACAAACAACTATAAACGTTTATTTCGTCTCTAGTGTTAATAAAATGCAATATCCTATGGTTTAAATCGTTTGTAGTAATTTTTTAAGCTACTACAAACGTCCGTTTCATCTCTAGTGTTAATAAAATGCAGTGTCCTATGGTTAAAATCGTTTGTAGTAATTTTTTAAGCTACTACAAACGTCCGTTTCACCTCTAGTGTTAATAAAATGCAGTATCCTATGGTTTAAATCGTTTGTAGTAATTTATTAAGCCACTACAAACAACTGCAAACGTTTATTTCGTCCCCAGTGTTAATAAAATACAATATCCTATGGTTTAAATCGTTTGTAGTAATTTTTTAAGCTACTACAAACGTCCGTTTCATCTCTAGTGTTAATAAAATGCAGTGTCCTATGGTTAAAATCGTTTGTAGTAATTTTTTAAGCTACTACAAACGTCCGTTTCACCTCTAGTGTTAATAAAATGCAGTATCCTATGGTTTAAATCGTTTGTAGTAATTTATTAAGCCACTACAAACAACTACAAACGTTTATTTCGTCTCCAGTGTTATTAAAATACAATATCCTATGGTTTAAATCGTTTGTAGTAATTTTTTAAGCTACTACAAACGTCCGTTTCATCTCTAGTGTTAATAAAATGCAGTGTCCTATGGTTAAAATCGTTTGTAGTAATTTTTTAAGCTACTACAAACGTCCGTTTCACCTCTAGTGTTAATAAAATGCAGTATCCTATGGTTTAAATCGTTTGTAGTAATTTATTGAGCCACTACAAACAACTACAAACGTTTATTTCGTCTCTTGTGTTAATAAAATACAATATCCTATGGTTTAAATCGTTTGTCGTAATTTTTTAAGTTACTACAAACGTCCGTTTCATCTCTAGTGTTAATAAAATGCAGTGTCCT
This sequence comes from Trichopria drosophilae, assembly GCA_030407085.1. NCBI lineage: Eukaryota > Metazoa > Arthropoda > Insecta > Hymenoptera > Diapriidae > Trichopria > Trichopria drosophilae. The sequence goes on from JAQOWT010000279.1 coordinate 15,894, forward strand.
GTGGTTTAAATCGTTTGTAGTAATTTTGTAAGCTACTACAAACGTCTGTTTCACCTCTAGTGTTAATTAAATGCAGTATCCTATGTTTTAAATCGTTTGTAGTAATTTGTTAAGCAACTACAAACAACTACAAATGTTTATTTCGTATCTAGTGTTTATAAAATACAATATCCTACTGTTTAAATCGTTTGTAGTAATTTTTTAAGCTACTACAAACGTCCATTTCATCTCTAGTGTAAATAAAATGCAGTATCCTATGGTTTCAATCGTTTGTAGTAATTTTTTAAGCTACTACAAATGTACGTTTCACCTCTAGTGTTAATAAAATGCAGTATCCTATGGTTTAAATCGTTTGTAGTAATTTATTAAGCCACTACAAACAACTACAAACGTTTATTTCGCCTCTAGTGTTAATAAAATACAATATCCTATGGTTTAAATCGTTTGTAGTAATTTTTTAAGCTACTACAAACGTCCGTTTCATCTCTAGTGTTAATAAAATGCAGTGTCCTGTGGTTTAAATCGTTTGTAGTAATTTTGTAAGCTACTACAAACGTCTGTTTCACCTCTAGTGTTAATTAAATGCAGTATCCTATGTTTTAAATCGTTTGTAGTAATTTGTTAAGCCACTACAAACAACTACAAATGTTTATTTCGTATCTAGTGTTTATAAAATACAATATCTTACTGTTTAAATCGTTTGTAGTAATTTTTTAAGCTACTACAAACGTCCATTTCATCTCTAGTGTTAATAAAATGCAGTATCCTATGGTTAAAATCGTTTGTAGTAATTTTTTAAGCTACTACAAACGTCCGTTTCACCTCTAGTGTTAATAAAATGCAGTATCCTATGGTTTAAATCGTTTGTAGTAATTTATTAAGCCACTACAAACAACTGCAAACGTTTATTTCGTCCCCAGTGTTAATAAAATACAATATCCTATGGTTTAAATCGTTTGTAGTAATTTTTTAAGCTACTACAAACGTCCGTTTCATCTCTAGTGTTAATAAAATGCAGTGTCCTATGGTTAAAATCGTTTGTAGTAATTTTTTAAGCTACTACAAACGTCCGTTTCACCTCTAGTGTTAATAAAATGCAGTATCCTATGGTTTAAATCGTTTGTAGTAATTTATTAAGCCACTACAAACAACTACAAACGTTTATTTCGTCTCTTGTGTTAATAAAATACAATATCCTATGGTTTAAATCGTTTGTCGTAATTTTTTAAGTTACTACAAACGTCCGTTTCATCTCTAGTGTTAATAAAATGCAGTGTCCTGTGGTTTAAATCGTTTGTAGTAATTTTGTAAGCTACTACAAACGTCTGTTTCACCTCTAGTGTTAATTAAATGCAGTATCCTATGTTTTAAATCGTTTGTAGTAATTTGTTAAGCAACTACAAACAACTACAAATGTTTATTTCGTATCTAGTGTTTATAAAATACAATATCCTATGGTTTAAATCGTTTGTAGTAATTTTTTAAGCTACTACAAACGTCCATTTCATCTCTAGTGTTAATAAAATGCAGTATCCTATGGTTTCAATCGTTTGTAGTAATTTTTTAAGCTACTACAAATGTACGTTTCACCTCTAGTGTTAATAAAATGCAGTATCCTATGGTTTAAATCGTTTGTAGTAATTTATTAAGCCACTACAAACAACTACAAACGTTTATTTCGCCTCTAGTGTTAATAAAATACAATATCCTATGGTTTAAATCGTTTGTAGTAATTTTTTAAGCTACTACAAACGTCCGTTTCATCTCTAGTGTTAATAAAATGCAGTGTCCTGTGGTTTAAATCGTTTGTAGTAATTTTGTAAGCTACTACAAACGTCTGTTTCACCTCTAGTGTTAATTAAATGCAGTATCCTATGTTTTAAATCGTTTGTAGTAATTTGTTAACCAACTACAAACAACTACAAATGTTTATTTCGTATCTAGTGTTTATAAAATACAATATCCTACTGTTTAAATCGTTTGTAGTAATTTTTTAAGCTACTACAAACGTCCATTTCATCTCTAGTGTTAATAAAATGCAGTATCCTATGGTTAAAATCGTTTGTAGTAATTTTTTACGCTACTACAAACGTCCGTTTCACATCTAGTGTTAATAAAATGCAGTATCCTATGGTTTAAATCGTTTGTAGTAATTTATTAAGCCACTACAAACAACTGCAAACGTTTATTTCGTCCCCAGTGTTAATAAAATACAATATCCTATGGTTTAAATCGTTTGTAGTAATTTTTTATGCTACTACAACGTCCGTTTCATCTCTAGTGTTAATAAAATGCAGTGTCCTATGGTTAAAATCGTTTGTAGTAATTTTTTAAGCTACTACAAACGTCCGTTTCACCTCTAGTGTTAATAAAATGCAGTATCCTATGTTTTAAATCGTTTGTAGTAATTTATTAAGCCACTACAAACAACTACAAACGTTTATTTCGTCTCCAGTGTTATTAAAATACAATATCCTATGGTTTAAATCGTTTGTAGTAATTTTTTAAGCTACTACAAACGTCCGTTTCATCTCTAGTGTTAATAAAATGCAGTATCCTATGGTTTCAATCGTTTGTAGTAATTTTTTAAGTTACTACAAATGTACGTTTCACCTCTAGTGTTAATAAAATGCAGTATCCTATGGTTTAAATCGTTTGTTGTAATTTATTAAGCCACTACAAACAACTGCAAACGTCTATTTCGTCTCTTGTGTTAATAAAATACAATATCCTATGGTTTAAATCGTTTGTCGTAATTTTTTAAGTTACTACAAACGTCCGTTTCATCTCTAGTGTTAATAAAATGCAGTGTCCTGTGGTTTAAATCGTTTGTAGTAATTTTGTAAGCTACTACAAACGTCTGTTTCACCTCTAGTGTTAATTAAATCCAGTATCCTATGTTTTAAATCGTTTGTAGTAATTTGTTAAGCAACTACAAACAACTACAAATGTTTATTTCGTATCTAGTGTTTATAAAATACAATATCCTACTGTTTAAATCGTTTGTAGTAATTTTTTAAGCTACTACAAACGTCCGTTTCATCTCTAGTGTTAATAAAATGCAGTATCCTATGGTTTCAATCGTTTGTAGTAATTTTTTAAGTTACTACAAATGTACGTTTCACCTCTAGTGTTAATAAAATGCAGTATCCTATGGTTTAAATCGTTTGTAGTAATTTATTAAGCAACTACAAACAACTATAAACGTTTATTTCGTCTCTAGTGTTAATAACATGCAATATCCTATGGTTTAAATCGTTTGTAGTAATTTTTTAAGCTACTACAAACGTCCGTTTCATCTCCAGTGTTAATAAAATGCAGTGTCCTATGGTTAAAATCGTTTGTAGTAATTTTTTAAGCTACTACAAACGTCCATTTCATCTCTAGTGTTAATAAAATGCAGTATCCTATGGTTTAAATCGTTTGTAGTAATTTATTAAGCCACTACAAACAACTGCAAACGTTTATTTCGTCCCCAGTGTTAATAAAATACAATATCCTATGGTTTAAATCGTTTGTAGTAATTTTTTAAGCTACTACAAACGTCCGTTTCATCTCTAGTGTTAATAAAATGCAGTGTCCTATGGTTAAAATCGTTTGTAGTAATTTTTTAAGCTACTACAAACGTCCGTTTCATCTCTAGTGTTAATAAAATGCAGTATCCTATGGTTTAAATCGTTTGTAGTAATTTATTAAGCCACTACAAACAACTACAAACGTTTATTTCGTCTCTAGTGTTAATAAAATACAATATCCTATGGTTTAAATCGTTTGTAGTAATTTTTTAAGCTACTACAAACGTCCGTTTCATCTGTAGTGTTAATAAAATGCAGTGTCCTGTGGTTTAAATCGTTTGTAGTAATTTTTTAAGCTACTACATACGTCTCTTTCACCTCTAGTGTTAATAAAATGCAATATCCTATGGTTTAAATCGTTTGTAGTAATATTTTAAGCTACTACAAACAACTACTAACGTATATTTCATCTCTAGTGTTAATAAAATGCAGTGTCCTATGGTTTAAATCGTTTGTAGTAATTTTTTAAGCTACTACAAACGTCCGTTTCATCTCTAGTGTTAATAAAATGCAGTGTCCTATGGTTTAAATCGTTTGTAGTAATTTTTTAAGCTACTACAAACGTCCGTTTCACCTCTAGTGTTAATAAAATGCAGTATCCTATGGTTTAAATCGTTTGTAGTAATTTATTAAGCCACTACAAACAACTACAAACGTTTATTTCGTCTCTAGTGTTAATAAAATACAATATCCTATGGTTTAAATCGTTTGTAGTAATTTTTTAAGCTACTACAAACGTCCGTTTCATCTCTAGTGTTAATAAAATGCAGTGTCCTATGGTTAAAATCGTTTGTAGTAATTTTTTAAGCTACTACAAACGTCCGTTTCACCTCTAGTGTTAATAAAATGCAGTATCCTATGGTTTAAATCGTTTGTAGTAATTTATTAAGCCACTACAAACAACTACAAACGTTTATTTCGTCTCTAGTGTTAATAAAATACAATATCCTATGGTTTAAATCGTTTGTAGTAATTTTTTAAGCTACTACAAACGTCCGTTTCATCTCTAGTGTTAATAAAATGCAGTGTCCTATGGTTTAAATCGTTTGTAGTAATTTTTTAAGCTACTACAAACGTCTGTTTCACCTCTAGTGTTAATAAAATGCAGTATCCTATGTTTTAAATCGTTTGTAGTAATTTATTAAGCAACTACAAACAACTACAAATGTTTATTTCGTATCTAGTGTTAATAACATGCAATATCCTATGGTTTAAATCGTTTGTAGTAATTTTTTAAGCTACTACAAACGTCCGTTTCATCTCTAGTGTTAATAAAATGCAGTGTCCTATGGTTTAAATCGTTTGTAGTAATTTTTTAAGCTACTACAAACGTCCGTTTCACCTCTAGTGTTAATAAAATGCAGTATCCTATGTTTTAAATCGTTTGTAGTAATTTATTAAGCAACTACGAACAACTACAAACGTTTATTTCGTCTCTAGTGTTAATAAAATGGAGTGTCCTATGTTTTAAATCGTTTGTAGTAATTTTGTAAGCTACTACAAACGTCTGTTTCATCTCTAGTGTTAATAAAATGCAGTGTCCTATGGTTTAAATCGTTCATAGTAATTTTTTAAGCTACAACAAACGTCCGTTCCACCTCTAGTGCTAATAAAATGCAGTATCCTATGGTTTAAATCGTTTGTAGTAATTTATTATGCAACTACAAACAACTACAAACGTTTATTTCGTATCTAGTGTTAATAAAATGCAGTGTCCTATGGTTTAAATCGTTTGTAGTAATTTCTTAAGCTACTACAAACGTCCGTTTCACCTCTAGTGTTAATAAAATGCAGTATCCTATGGTTTCAATCGTTTGTAGTAATTTCTAAAGCTACTACAAACGTCCGTGTCATCTCTAGTGTTAATAAAATGCAGTGTCCTATGGTTTAAATCGTTTGTAGTAATTTTTTAAGCTACTACAAACGTCCGTTTCATCTCTAGTGTTAATAAAATGCAGTGTCCTATGGTTTAAATCGTTTGTAGTAATTTTTTAAGCTACTACAAACGTCCGTTTCATCTCTAGTGTTAATAAAATGCAGTGTCCTATGGTTTAAATCGTTTGTAGTAATTTTTTAAGCTACTACAAACGTCCGTTTCATCTCTAGTGTTAATAAAATGCAGTATCCTATGGTTTAAATCGTTTGTAGTAATTTTTTAAGCTACTACAAACGTCCGTTTCATCTCTAGTGTTAATAAAATGCAGTGTCCTATGGTTTAAATCGTTTGTAGTAATTTTTTAAGCTACTACAAACGTCCGTTTCATCTCAAGTGTTAATAAAATGCAGTGTCCTATGGTTTAAATCGTTTGTAGTAATTTTTTAAGCTACTACAAACGTCTGTTTCACCTCTAGTGTTAATAAAATGCAGTATCCTATGGTTTAAATCGTTTGTAGTAATTTATTAAGCCACTACAAACAACTGCAAACGTTTATTTCGTCCCCAGTGTTAATAAAATACAATATCCTATGGTTTAAATCGTTTGTAGTAATTTTTTAAGCTACTACAAACGTCCGTTTCATCTCAAGTGTTAATAAAATGCAGTGTCCTATGGTTTAAATCGTTTGTAGTAATTTTTTAAGCTACTACAAACGTCCGTTTCACCTCTAGTGTTAATAAAATGCCGTATCCTATGGTTTAAATCGTTTGTAGTAATTTATTAAGCCACTACAAACAACTACAAACGTTTATTTCATCTCTAGTGTTAATAAAATGCAGTATCCTATGGTTTAAATCGTTTGTAGTAATTTTTTAAGCTACTACAAACGTCCGTTTCATCTCTAGTGTTAATAAAATGCAGTGTCCTATGGTTAAAATCGTTTGTAGTAATTTTTTAAGCTACTACAAACGTCCGTTTCACCTCTAGTGTTAATAAAATGCAGTATCCTATGGTTTAAATCGTTTGTAGTAATTTATTAAGCAACTGCAAACAACTACAAACATTTATTTCGTCTCTAGTGTTAATAAAATGCAGTGTCCTAAGGTTTAAATCGTTTGTAGTCATTTTTTAAGCTACTACAAACGTCCGTTTCATCTCTAGTGTTAATAAAATGCAGTATCCTATGGTTTAAATCGTTTGTAGTAATTTTTTAAGCTACTACAAACGTCCGTTTCATCTCAAGTGTTAATAAAATGCAGTGTCCTATGGTTTAAATCGTTTGTAGTAATTTTTTAAGCTACTACAAACGTCCGTTTCATCTCTAGTGTTAATAAAATGCAGTATCCTATGGTTTAAATCGTTTGTAGTAATTTATTAAGCCACTACAAACAACTGCAAACGTTTATTTCGTCCCCAGTGTTAATAAAATACAATATCCTATGGTTTAAATCGTTTGTAGTAATTTTTTAAGCTACTACAAACGTCCGTTTCATCTCTAGTGTTAATAAAATGCAGTGTCCTATGGTTTAAATCGTTTGTAGTAATTTTTTAAGCTACTACAAACGTCTGTTTCACCTCTAGTGTTAATAAAATGCAGTATCCTATGTTTTAAATCGTTTGTAGTAATTTATTAAGCAACTACAAACAACTACAAATGTTTATTTCGTATCTAGTGTTAATAACATGCAATATCCTATGGTTTAAATCGTTTGTAGTAATTTTTTAAGCTACTACAAACGTCCGTTTCATCTCCAGTGTTAATAAAATGCAGTGTCCTATGGTTAAAATCGTTTGTAGTAATTTTTTAAGCTACTACAAACGTCCGTTTCACCTCTAGTGTTAATAAAATGCAGTATCCTATGTTTTAAATCGTTTGTAGTAATTTTTTAAGCTACTACAAACGTCCGTTTCATCTCTAGTGTTAATAAAATGCAGTGTCCTATGGTTTAAATCGTTTGTAGTAATTTTTTAAGCTACTACAAACGTCCGTTTCATCTCTAGTGTTAATAAAATGCAGTGTCCTATGGTTTAAATCGTTTGTAGTAATTTTTTAAGCTACTACAAACGTCTGTTTCACCTCTAGTGTTAATAAAATGCAGTATCCTATGTTTTAAATCGTTTGTAGTAATTTATTAAGCAACTACAAACAACTACAAATGTTTATTTCGTATCTAGTGTTAATAACATGCAATATCCTATGGTTTAAATCGTTTGTAGTAATTTTTTAAGCTACTACAAACGTCCGTTTCATCTCCAGTGTTAATAAAATGCAGTGTCCTATGGTTAAAATCGTTTGTAGTAATTTTTTAAGCTACTACAAACGTCCGTTTCACCTCTAGTGTTAATAAAATGCAGTATCCTATGTTTTAAATCGTTTGTAGTAATTTATTAAGCCACTACAAACAACTACAAACGTTTATTTCGTCTCTAGTGTTAATAAAATACAATATCCTATGGTTTAAATCGTTTGTAGTAATTTTTTAAGCTACTACAAACGTCCGTTTCATCTCTAGTGTTAATAAAATGCAGTGTCCTATGGTTTAAAATCGTTTGAACGATTAGTCGCTGTAAATCCAGCAATAGAATTTTGGCAGCCTTCATCTGCGGGTGCGGGTTCAGGATTGGTTGCAAGCTGGTGTAAGTGGTAACTTTATAAACTCCAAATTTATTCAGAAGTAGTGGATCTTCTTACAACATATAAATTTCACTTAATCCTAAAACAAACGGAGTCGCACTGCACTTTCGACGCGTGATGGGCCATGCGAGTGGGCCGCACAAAGTTAAAGATCAGTCGTAAGTAATCGAAATACCGAAATAATAGTCCCGATTATTCGACCGAATTTTGGTGAACGTAATTCACTACAAAATAAGAAGTGGATGCGAAAAATTGACGAAGATAAAGCGGAGCACGGTTCGAGCATGTAGATCACGCTGCCGATGCCGGAAATCTGACGAAAAGTCCGTTTTCCAGGAATCAACGGGTTAAGGAACCAGTGGATAAGATCCGCAGTTCGATTCCTGGAACCGCGAATTTCAAAAGTCTTGCAAGTCTTTTATTATAGCGGCGCGCCCAGTCGGTAACTATAAGCTGATATGCGCGCTTAAGCAGAGATGGCGTCTCGAGTACCGTTAGCAAGCCATCGAACTTGCCTCGACTCATGTATACGCGAACATACCGCCCGCCTTGCGGTAGGCATGCCGCAATTAATTTAGACTACCGATCCTAATCTAATTAAAAAAAAACTTAATTCTAGGAGTGAGAACTTGGGGTCGCAGATTCATTCATAGAAATCGTTAATAGCGCTAACTTTGTAATCGGGCGCTTCAATACGGAGGTAGCTGTTCGGACAGTTACCACGCGAGTTAGGCCATCTGTGCCCGGATGGACAGCAATAATGCGCGCCAAATTCCACTTTGCCGGAGGTAAATTGTTGTCTCGCAATAAAACAATTTGTCCGACCGCGATAGATGGGGTTACATGCGTCCACTTGGATCTGTGCTGACACGACGTTATGTAATCTCGTGTCCAGCGTTTCCAAAATTCCTCCAATGCTTGTAGGTAACGGTGCCAACGCGTTCCGTAACCTACTGAGTAGTCTACCGTAAGTGGGGACGGTGCTGACACGATAGGACCACCGACAAGGAAATGAGCGGGCGTCAGCGTATCTAGGCTGTCGATATCATCGGACAACGGAGCCAGCGGTCTCGAGTTCATGCACGCTTCTATGCGGCATAGAAGCGAGGCTAGCTCTTCGTACGTCGGCGTGTGCGGCTCGAGCACACGCTTGAGGTGGAACTTCATGGACCTTACCCCAGCCTCCCAAAGCCCGCCAAAATGAGGCGCAGCAGGCGCGATAAATTTCCAAGTCACTCCTTCCTCCGCGACGCGAGCACGAAGCTGATCAGATTGAATCGCGGCGCGATACGCCGCGCGCAATTCCTTGTCGGCTCCCACGAAATTAGTTCCACAGTCGCTGTGGACAGTGTGGGGTAAGCCACGACGCGAGTAAAACCGTTGAAATGCGGCAAGGAACGCAGCGGTGGAGTAGTCGCAGACTACCTCCAAGTGGACTGCATGCGACGCCATGCATATAAAAAGGGCGATGTACGCGGGATGCGATCGCGAACCTCGGCCGCCCGCCATGCGCAACTTGACAGGTCCTGCATAGTCGACACCGCATTCAGAAAACGCTCGCAAAGGTCGATTTGTTCGAACCGAAGGCAATGAACCCATCAGCTGAGTAGGTGCCTCAGCACGCTGGCGTGCGCAACTAACACAGTTATGGATCACGGATTTGACGGTCTTTCTAGCCTGTAATATCCACACCCTTTGACGCACAGTGCTCAATGTGAGTGTGAGACCGCCATGCATGCATCGCGTATGTGCGTGGCGAACTAATAGACGGGATACATGACAATTAGGCAAAATAATAGGGTGTTTGCTGGAGAAGTCTAAGTCAGATTGGTCCAGTCGACCTCCTACCCGAAGTAACCCGCTCAAATCTAAAAC
>JAQOWT010000280.1:0-25853 GCA_030407085.1 Trichopria drosophilae
TTATACTAGGTGTGTTGGATAGGAGTACAGTCTCCTCTTGCTGCTAGCTTCTTCCATCATTTCTATACTATGCATTTTAATACACGCTATTCGAATTATGTGAGATTTATTACTATCTAAATATTATTATTATAAATTATATATTTATTTATTAATGCTACCTTTGTTAACGAAGGGGTGAGTTGGCGTACAGGTGGCCCGCCAGGTCATTCCTAGATAAAATACGGAACTGAGGTCATCTTCTTTCTATTATGGCGGAGGTTGTTTAAATTTGGGAAAGAGAAAATGTGTCACTTAGTATATGTGTTGATAAAATTGCGCAATGGCTTTAAACATGTCTGAACCTGTATACATGGAATAATATATGGTGAAAATAATCGGCGGGTCATTGGCGATGACGATGACCGTGAAAACGGTATAATACTAAAGTTAATGGATCTAAGAAAGAGTATGCGAGAGCGAGAGAGATGGTAGTAGAACGCAGGAGGAAAAGGTCATTATTAGAATTTTACGTTCACTTTCACAGTATGGTTCCTATGATGTATTTCCACATAGTCACCGATAAGCGACTATAATATAGCAATAGCTGACCTCTGTGGTAGCCATTATTGTGCATGCGTCAATTAATGAGTAAAATATAGCTATGCTGTAATTGCTAGTGAAATAGTATCATACGAAATGGAATATATTGTCGACGTGCAAGGATTCCGCACACATTTAAATAGAATTAATCTATGCATGTCTTCATGTTGAATTTTTTGTTTTGGCTTTTATTTCATATACGGTAGCAGTCTTTTTGAGTGATAATGTATGAAAACATCAATTCTATAAACGATTCAATATTAACAGGGTCGTGGAGAACCGGCACGGGCCCTGGGAAAATTAACATGGACGGGCGCCCTAGTAGGATTATAAAAACTTAATTTATTCTATTTTAATAAAGGTTTTTATTTGAATTATTTCAGGCATTACATTTTCAATATAACTCTTTTATTCGGATATTTTAATTAACAAAACTAATCCTTTGCTAAACCTATACAAAAACAACTTTAACAATTAATTAATAAATATTGTGACCTCCCAAAATTCCTAAACAAAACTAAATTGCGATGGTGTGCCCGCTATGCTCAGCCCCGAGATCCCCTCGGCACGGGAGAGGGCGGTATTCGTGCGCAGTCAAAACAGAAGCTAAAACTCGGCGATGTAAGATGGCGGCCACGACCAACGAGGACGGGGTTCAAAACGACGACCTCGGCAGGGGTACGGCAGGGACTTCCTAATCGCGGTGCCTTGCGACGGACTCAAACAGGACTTTTCGGACGCGGCGCCTGGCGACGAACTGGACAAGGACTTTTCGCAAATACGGTGCCCGGGGACGACCTCCCCGGGACTTTCTAAGAGGCCTTGCCCGTCGACGAACTCAGCGAGAACTTCCAAGACACACTGCCTCGTGACGGACTCGAGCGGGATTTTATACGCTGTGCCCCGCGAAACCCTGCCAAGAGACGACTGGTCCACCGTCCAGCTAAAACTCAATATTCAAACCCCACGATTCCACGGTAATAACGCGCAAAAAAAAAACAAACGGAACTGAACCACCCATAAACCCTACGGATATCTTGAATACTGCGGAGCGATATTAACCCTAGAAAACGCGCCCTATTCTGACGAAGCATTAAGCAAAATGTGGGTTGCCCCTTAAGGGCCGAGAGCCTTCGAAATAAAAGATAGAAAAAGCGCGCCACACCTCGACAATGGGTGTCTTAGCCGCCATGGCCGATAACCCCAAATATAAGAAAAATAATATTTCATAGTTCGGTGCACCCTCACGGGTGTCGGTAACCCAGATTCCTACCCGATCCTATCATTCCGGAACAACTGCGAAAGAGACGTAACGCGTCCTCTCGGTACCGACTAGTCGACCCAACGCTCCCCGTCTGTCCTTTTATGTACGTCTCGGGCCATCTCGATTAGTTTTTCGAACGCGCTGCTTGGACATGCCTCCACGGAAACCGCGCTCGCCCGCACATAAACATTTAGCCGTGGGTGATCCTCTGTCTCACAAATTCAGCGCCACCCTCCGAATTGATATTATTTAGCTTAATCCTTTTAATTAAGTAACATTATTCCCTCTGAGCGAATCAAAGGCGATAGCAACATTACTTTTGTTTATATTGTTTATTAATCTCCTTGAAGAAGTTTCAAGGCCGTAAACCATTAAGTGTCTTTTTAATTAAGTAACATTATTCCCTCTGAGCGAATCAAAGGCGATAGCAATGTTACTTTTGTTTAAATTATTTATTAATCTCTTTGAAGAAGTTTCAAGGCCGTAAACCATTAAGTGTCTTTTTAATTAAGTAACATTATTCCCTCTGAGCGAATCAAAGGCGATAGCAATGTTACTTTTGTTTAAATTATTTATTATTCTCCTTGAAGAAGTTTCAAGGACGTGAACCGTTAAGTTTGTATTTAGTTAAGTAACATTATTCCCTTTGAGCGAATCCAAGGCGATAGCAATATTACTTTTGTTTAAATTATTGATTATTCTCCTTGAAGAAGTTTCAAGAACGTGAACCCTTAAGGTTATATTTAATTAAGTAACATTATTCCCTCTGAGCGAATCAAAGGCGATAGCAATATTACTTTTGTTTAAATTATTTATTATTCTCCTTGAAGAAGTTTCAAGGATGTGAACCGTTAAGTTTATATTTAATTAAGTAACATTATTCCCTCTGAGCGAATCAAAGGCGATAGCAATGTTACTTTTGTTTAAATTATTTATTATTCTCCTTGAAGAAGTTTCAAGGACGTGAACCGTTAAGTTTATATTTAATTAGATAACATTATTCCCTCTGAGCGAATCAAAGGCGATAGCAATGTTACTTTTATTTGAATTATTTATTAATCTCCTTGAAGAATTATCAAAGACGAGAGCAGTTAAATTCAATTTGATTAATTAACAATTTTAGTTTGCTGTAATAACTCACGGACGGTAGCAATTTTATATTAAAAGTGATTAAGGCGTATTTTGTTCGACAAGGAACCTCTACCACGAGCAAAGTCGGAAACACGAATCTTTTATTAATATTTATCGATTCATTTGATGACGATACCCGCACTTCGTCCACAGAAAGTACACTCGCGAAAAAAAAGGAATGATGCTAATCAATTTGCGAAGAATCTACGAATTACTGAAGAAAACTATTTATAACGGCGCTATCACGTTGTATTACGAACCCGGAACCATTCTAGGGAACACTTCAGCCGACCACGCGAGCGAGAACTATATACGAATTCCGGAAGGCTGTTATCGAGAAAAAAGAACGCGAAGCCTTCCGAAATTCGTCGTACCTCTACCTTCCGATGCCCACCTGCCAAAGCCCAGAGATCCTGCCGCTGCTGCAGACTGCACGAGAATGGCCGGAGGCTCGTCGCCGCCGTGCCAGAACGCGATCCTCGCCGCCCGCCGGCGCCAGAGACGGAGCGCGCTGATTAGCTCCCGCGGTACCGCGTGACTACCGCGGTTTCCCCGCGGTGTCTCTTCCCCTTTTCTCTCGATTTCCCCCACGCATTCTGGAACCTTCTAGAGACTTCCAGAAGCGGTAAGCCGTAAACATTCATTATCTCGATACCTCTATCAAAACAACAGATGCCTTTGTTTATCCCGTAACCATCATAACAAAGCGACGAGAACCTTTCTAATCGGGCTCTTTATGTTCAAATATTAACGAGAATTTCAAAATAATAAACGATATAATATTATCCGCGATGCAAAATATAATCTGTTTACGAAATTACCAAAATACCGAGAACCTGCTAAAGAAATTAATATTCCAAAAAGGTTGTGAAAAATGTCCAACTATGCGTACTAATTTTTGTAATGGCTCAAACCCGCTACTGCACGATATCCAAAAATCTTAAACAATGCAAAGGAAAAGAACTTAAACCATAAAATTTTCTTTTCAGTTTCGGATGAAAACCAAGACGAACTTATATGATGCATGACGTAATCTCCCCCCCATTTTCCTAAGAATATGTTTACTTAATTTAACTTACTTTTACTTACTTTAACTTAATTTAACTTACTTTAATTTACCATAACTTAATTTAACTTAATTTAACTTACTCTAATTTATCCTAACTTAACTTAACTTAATTTAACTTACTCCAATTTACCCTAACTTAATTTAGCTTAACTTTACTTAATTTAATTTACTTTTTGCGATCTCCGGAATGTCAACACTCACAACGCAATGTAGGATATCTAAAAAATTAGCGCCTTCACAGAGGTCCCCCCTTTATATCAAAGAATATCCTTATTCCCCGGATAAAGCCTCCCGGCAAGACAAAGTCTATAATTTTTACGGCACTCCGGCCGCCATTGCTCAAAATCACAAAACCAAAACTAAAAAAAAACAATACGAAATGTCACCGTAAAATTAGCGCTTCGAACAGCAGTCCCCCCCTTATAGTGATCGTTATCGTTCCCCAGATAAAGCCTCCCAGGAAAACAAAGCCCGTTTCGGTACGGAGCGGTAATCCCACGCCACGGGTCAGTGTAGTCCCTTACAAAAATTAGCGCCACGAACGACAGTCCCCCCTATTATGGAACTATACCAACCCGTGGTTTGGAGCCATATCCAAAAAACCAGCGCCACTACAGCAGTCCCCCCATTTACCCCTTGATATGACCCCCGCGAGCAACAGTGCCAAGAAAAAATTAGCCCCACGATCGGCAGCCCCCCCCCCCCCCCCCCCCCATTATAGGCACTGCAGCACCCCTTCGGATTGATTCTCGCGCAGATCTACAGCTGTAACGTGTTGCCACGTTACAATATATATTTTAGTTAGAGTAATAGTAGATGTATAGGAGCGGTTTCCACGAAACTCCCGCCGCCGCCACCAGGCGTCGCCACAGTCGCGACGCTGTCGGAGCATGCGAGGTGGTAGATTCGTGAACTAATTCGCAGACTGATTCGTGGACTAATTCGTGGTTTGAGTCGCGGACTGACTCGCGGGCTGATTCGCGGATTGATTCGCATTTTTGATTTACTGTTTAGTACGCGGGCTTATAATTCAAGACTCGCGGCGCTGTCGCAGCATGCGAGGTGGTAGATTCATGAACTAATTCGTGGTTTGAGTCTCGGACGGACTCGTGGTTTGAGTCGCGGACTGACTCGCGGGCCGATTCGTGGATTGATTCGCATTTTTGATTTGCTGTTTAGTACGCGGTTTCAAGAGTCTCTCATTGGGAAATCTGACCGTCGCTTATGAGGTCATTAAGATGACGCAAGACTTTGTGGATGGTCCCATTAAGTTTTCGAAGATTAATGCTGTAGCGTTATGCATATATCTTTCGGGTTATTATAAACAATTTCATGTATTGTTATTACAAATTTCGAAAGCTTTGAAGGTCGAAAAACATAGGTAATTTAATGCGTTACATTGTCGAATGAAAAGAGAAGGTAAAGGTCAACCAATATTTATTATTTCATTAGATATTGTTATTAATAAAATGTTTTTACATTATCATTGAAAACGACATCGTTCTAATGCGTGATCTTACAAAATTCAATCAGAGAGATTGAAAAGTGTTGACCGTTACACATTAGTATTGCCATGTGTCGAAAATCAAATTTAAAAAGTCGCCTTCGTTAAAGGTCAGATATTGCTACATTATAGTCGCTTATGGAAATACATCGTATTCGGTAGGAACCGTATTGAGAGTGAAAGTAAAATGACCTTTTCCTCGTGCGTCCTACTACCATCTCTCTCGCTCTCGCATACTCTTTGTTAGTTCCATCTAGCATCTATATTTCCCGTCGATTATCCATCGATCACTTATTCAGCGTACATTGATTTTCCCGAAACTTTCGAAAATGTATACAGGTCCAGACCAATCATTCCGATGTAGTATTGCCATATGTGAACTGTCGAAAAACAAATTTCAAAAGTCGCCTTCATTAAAGGTCAGATATTGCTACATTATAGTCGCTTATGGAAATACATCGTATTCGGTAGGAACCGTATTGAGAGTGAAAGTAAAATGGCCTTTTCCTCGTGCGTACACCGTTACCGACCTAATTCGGATGTTACATATCTTTTTTGATGAATTGACAGCGTAGATTTCCATTAGTCTGAATACCAGTTTGAAGGTGTCTAGCTCAATCTCGTATATCGACGACCTACTTTTTAAATCTCACACAAATTTTAAAAACCTACAATCAAAGCTTTGACCTCTCCCTTGTCATGTTGTAAGTTTGAATTCACCTTTCAGAGTTTTCTCTCGTCGGGGGAAATCTATCCATCAATATGACAGTCGTCTTGACAAGCCGTTAGTGTATCTCAATGATCTCCAATAGTGACGAAACCGCTGAGCCCCTTCACACAAAACCGCTAAGACCATTTTAAAATTAATTTAGAAAAGCCTCTAAGCAAGTCTCAACGCGTTCAAAAGACCTGGTGTCGACCCCCTGATGCGCGGAAACCTTTTCCTCGTGCGTTCTACTATCATCTCTCTCGCTCTCGCATACTCTTATTTAGATCCATTAACATTAGCAGTATACCGTTTTCACGGTCGTCGATTATCCGTGGATCACTTATTCATCGTACATTTGTTTTCCTGAAACTTTCGAAAATGTATTCAGGTCCAGACACGTTTAAAAGGTCATTGCACAATTTCTTCAAAACATTATCTCTTTAACCAAATTTCGGCAATCCGTGACGTAAGAGAAAGGAGGCAGTCTAATTCAAATATTCCAATGTCATAATTTCTATGATCTCTCCAGCTCTCGCATACTCTTTCTTAGATCCATTAACATTAGCAGTATACCGTTTTCACGGTCGTCGATTATCCGTCGATCACTTATTCACCGTACATTTGTTTTCTCGAAACTCTCGAAATTGTATACAGATCCAGACATCGTTTCAAAGAAATGTCGCGTTCCTGTGTCTATGTTTGACAGCACGTAAGCGCCTCTATTTCAAAACTTGTATTTCTACAACAATATGGTAGATGTCTAAAAGATTTTTGAGGCCTTGAACAGGGTTTACAGCACTCTTGAAGAAGACGCTGCTGAGGATCAATATTCCAACTTCATTCGAGAATCCATCAAAAAGATTGAGAAAATCAATTAATTCTTAAGGACCAATCTTCACATTCCAAATGGGGTGAAGTTATCATTGGAGACACGTATTCATTGCATCACGGTACAGAGGGTTACAGCTGCTCACAGATTAATTAGCGTATCTCAATGATCTCCAATAGAGACAAAACCGTCGAGTCCCTTCACCCAATACCATTTTGAAATTAACGTAGAAAAGCCGCTAAGCAAGTCTCAACGCGTTCAAAAGACCTGGCACCGACCCCCTAATATTGTTATAAAAATGTCCAGCCGTTAGATGGTAATTGCAAACGGCCTCTTTCTAATGCGTGATCTTAAGAAATTAGTTCATAAATATTGAAAAGTACTGGCTGTTACACATTAGTATTGTCATGTGAGGAATGCCGAAAAAAAAATTGCAAAAGCAATTCATTAAAGGTCAGCTATTGCTACATCATATTCGCTTCTCGATGCCTATGTGGAAATACAGCGTAGGCTAGGAACCGTATTTTGAATGTGAACATAAAATTCTAATAATGACCTTTTCCTCCTGCGTGCTACTACCATCTCTCTTGCTCTCTAGTACCCGTTGTTAGATTATACCGTTATCACGGTCATCGAAATCACCGATTGCCAGCCGATCATTTTTCACCATATATTTTCCATGTATACAGGTTCAGACGCGTTTAAAGTCATTGCGCAATTTCATCAAAAGGTATATCAAGTAACACATTTTCGCTTTCCAAAATTTTTAGACAACCTCCACCATAATAGAAAGGAGATGATCTCAGTTCTGTATTTTATCTAGGAATAACATGGCGGACCACCTATAGGCCAACTCACCCCTTTGTTAACAAAAGTAGCATAAATAAATAAATAAATAAATAAATAATTTATAATAATAATATTTAAATAGTAATAAATTTCACATAATCCGAATAGCATGTATTAAAATGTATAATATAGAAATGATGGAAGAAGCTAGCAGTAATTAGAAAGAGAGGATGACACGCTTATTCCCTATGCATTTATCTATTCACGATATTTACGTGTTTTCATGACGTTCGAGCCATAGCTATACGAGTTTTGAACACGTGGGTAATGTAATTAATCAGGTTCCTGACCGTTTTTTAATATGTGTACAATTTACGACATCTTAAACATCGCCATACAAGTTTCGACCTGTTAATTACCCGTAGACTTTACTATACGGTAACAATGAATCTGACTTCTCACAAGTGACGAACACATACGAGTATCGACTTGCTTCTAATATAATTAATTAACCTTCATTTAATATTTCCCACTTTTAAAATTTCTGAGAATAAGAAGATCGAAATGACGACGTAAAAATCTAAGAGAAGCGTGTAAAATTCAACAGTTTCTTTCTATCTTTACGCACAGTTTTGTGTCTTTTAAGTAAAAAGTTAAAGGAAATGATAATGCTGCCATCTTTTGGTATGTTTAAAGAGATTGCAGAATCTGCGTGTTGCAGAATGAAATATGTGGGTGCATCTAAAATGCATAGATTCATCGTAGGCTGTCATCATACACTTGCTGATATGAGTGGCTATGGAGCGATTACAACTGAATATGAAGTTCTTGAAAATTGAATCTAGTTGACAATTAACCTTATTATCACCATACAAAAGAATATGAAAGTGAAATTGTTAAATATTACCGCGCATCTACTGCAAAGCGAAAGCAATCTCGCTATTTTTAAAATACCTATACTGCCATTACTAGACATCCCTCTGAAATTAACACTTTGCATAGTCTTTAATCATAGGCGGTTGTCTATCTGCGGTATCATCACTCGTTTCAAAACGTTTATTGACGACATTCACGTAAATCTGGATGCATTTGCATTGTGAGTGGTAAGCATGACCATACTTCTTCAATTTCAAGTTCTGCAAACGTTGACATGAAATCTATAGGTAGACTCGATGTCTTTTGTTTCCATTAATGCAAGACGCTTCACTTCATAGTAAATTCTCATTGACCTTCGAAGAGATGCAGGCTAGTCTTGAAGATTTTACAGTATACAATTTTAAAGCATTTTAACATTTTCTTTAGCACACTTTCCGTTAAATGTATGATTTTCGCAATTTATTGAAAATCGACGTTGTTGTTGTCCTATGAGTTTCGGTAGAGATGGACAGGCTAATATGTCTATATCGACAATATTGTCAGCATCTAAAATTTTCCTGCAACCTATGTCTTTTTTTTTTTGGTCTGCGCCTTTTATGTATATCTTGTGAGCACATGTAACGATGTCTTCCAACGTTTCGTTGATTCCATCAAAGGGTATATCGCCCGATTCCAATCGTAGACCATGATAATTGTGCATTAACCAATTGTTTTATGTTCAAAACGTACTTTACTACATTACTGTCGGAAATATCCATAATGTACATTTTCCTTCGATATAAACTGATTACCAGATCCGGGGAATCCTTGCACGTCGACAATATTCTACATTTCTAGTATCTAATACTGATTTGCTTGTCCCCTTCATTAATTGACGCATCATTCTCTCTCACACACACTCTTTGCCCCTTCCACATATGGCGTGGTACCTCTAACTTATGGGTATACGTCGTACCTTTCTCTCTCTAGATCGTAGTATCTCTTCGTAAAATCCTATGAATCGGAAATCAAATCAGAGTGTAACAAAAACGTCGATTCTTCAGCGGGCCAACACTTGAGATTTTCGATAGTTTGTGAGTTACGATACTCAGATGATGAAGAAGTTAAACGTAATATTAAATCGTTTCAAGTACTAGCACCAGTATGATGGTCACCGCACTTTCACAATTGAATAAATCTTTTCTACGATATTCGATCTAATTGAAATGTGCATAGACGTATGAATACAAGTTTCGATTGGTTTATAATACAATTGAGCGTGCCAAAGATCTCTAAATTTTAAATAAAAAATGATCAGTCATTAACTTGACATCCTTTAAACAATTAATTTTTGTATGTATATTAAATAGCGATACACTGCAGTCTTAAATCAAATAATTAAAATCATTACATCTTAAAGTCAGTCCATGCATAAATCTTACATGGTCTAAGTCATCTTATCTACACTACATCTTTCTTTCTGTAAATGCAAAACAAAACGAAAGACAACAAAAGTATTTATCATTATGATAATAACAAATTCTTTCAACATTAGAACCGCGTCTAATAGCCCACATAAGGTCGCCTTATTCGTAGTGAATTTAACTTTCGAACTGTCATCTTTAATTGTCGATCATTCTCTCTCTCTCATTAGCTACCGATTTGTTGCATCTATACGAATACTCTTACATCAAATCGAGTCGTATGCACATTCTTGTGTTGTAACATTCACACGACTATGGAATGAAATTCATTCTTAAAACCCAACAAGTACAAGCGTAAATGTATTTTAATACTAACGAATGGTATACCTCTTGATTCGAAATTGTATGTAGCGTAACCGACATGACTATTTAATTCCGTTTACAATAATGATTTGGAGATTCACACCGCACGAAACGTTGTTATATTTGACAGATTTTTGCTACTTCCACGTTGTAATCTTAATTAGTTAACTAAGTTATTCACGTATCAATACTATTGTTATATGTAGGTATTTTGTTAAATATATTGCCATAAGGAGAATGTCCTCCTATCCATCACACCTGGTGTAATACCAAAAGATACAAGTCATTATATCAATAAATAATTTTCATAGTAATAAATTAACCTTTAAAAACTTCTCATGTTTTCACATCATGCACTAAAATTTCAGATTATTATTATTATTATTAATAATATTGAATCGTTTATAGAACTGATGTTTTCATACATAATCACTTAAAAAGACTGCTGTTGTATATGAAATATAAGACTAAACAACAATTCAACATGAAGACATGCATAGATTAATTCTACTTAAAACATTAGTCATTTTGAAAGGAAAAGTGAAAAATTCTCAATGACCTATCTGTAAAGCTTCTATCTTACTTCTATCTTACTTCATGTTTCTTTTCGACAGTCCAAACACATCGGTACATAAACACACTTTCAATAATTATTGAATAATTTCTTATATAAGGGAGTAAATATTCAACGATTTTTTCGTAAATAATGAAACAATTTAATATATACGATCATTATACAATTTTACTAAAACAAGCTTAATTGCGGTGTTTTGGAAATGTTGATGACAAAGTATGAATATGCAATTAAATGAATCATTTAACACACGTATCTCTATCACTACGTTCAATTATATAATTTTTTAATACTATAACACGTACATATTTACAATATTTGCAGACTGTACGTCAGTCTTTTCATTTTCACGTTTAGACTAAAATGTGCGTCAAAACTGACTCTTGCTCGTCATTAATTATAGGCATCTAGTACATCGGAGCTTTGAAACACCTTTACAATATGTTGTATATGTTCTTAAATCTGAATGCATTCACGTTACTGATGACAATAATGATTCTTTAGTTTAATCTTGACCAAAGGTGCAAACGCAACATATTGAGATGAGTACTATTGCCAGTGTCTGAAATTTCTTACCCACACCGATGAAGGAAATGTCGTATA
The DNA here is from genome assembly GCA_030407085.1 of Trichopria drosophilae. Classification (NCBI taxonomy): domain Eukaryota; kingdom Metazoa; phylum Arthropoda; class Insecta; order Hymenoptera; family Diapriidae; genus Trichopria; species Trichopria drosophilae. The sequence goes on from JAQOWT010000280.1 coordinate 11,697, forward strand.
TTATAGGCAAAAGCATTCACAGTTATTAATATGATTCTTTATAAATCATAAGTATATACTGTCGACTAGATTCATAATAAACATATTGTTTAATGTAGATCGGTAAGTATCTAATTCCTTATCTTACATTTAATTCCTCACAATATTCAATATGTACCCCTCAAAGCGTCGTGTTTTATTTTTGATTATTGTATTTTGTAATATATCTGCTCGCACTCTCTATATTGAATTCATATTTTAAAGATAGATTGTAGCCACTCCAGATATTAACGAACACCTTACTAAGAACTAATACCTACACTAATATTCTACCTATACCAAAAACATCTAGCAAATAATCGAGATAATATTTTCACTTCAAATTTATTACTTCGACCCAGACCTTAAGTCTGGACGAAGTATTGAATTTGGTCACCTCGGGCAAAAAAATTACCCTATAGTTTTTCATCAAATGTCCACGTTTCAGACCCTAAGGAAGCCAAAAAACGAAAAAAAAAATTTGTGTCCGTGATCTTGTACGTACGTACGTCCGTACGTCCGTACGTCCGTACGTACGTCCCGTTTTTATGTCTCGCGATATCGCGCACACGGTAAGGCCGATTTAAAATTTGCTGCTATATTTCAGTTTGGCATGGTAAAACGCAGATCTGATTAGTTTTTGGAGTATATCCATACAAGATTACTGGATGGTCGGTTAAAAAAACAACAAAAAAACAAGTTTTTTGCATTTTTCGTTTTGAAATACAAATCACACAAAAAAATGTTTCAAACAAAAAAGATAGAGCATCGAATTCTCTACAAAAAAGGTTCTATACATTTTTTTCGAAAAACCAACAGTAATGTCGTAAAAACGAAATAAACATGAAAAAAATCACTCATATATAATTAAGCATTTCCTTCAGTTTAAGTCGCATTATAATACTCCCGAAAGGGGGGGGGGGGGGGGCACACAAAAAATTTTCACTGTGATGATGGTGTCGCGTAGCCAAGGGGAGGGTAGTGGTGGAGAGAAAGCTCGGGTGGGGGGGTCGCGCGGGGGGGGGGGGGGGGGAGGCAAAAAAAAAATTTTTGCTATGATGTTGGTGTCGAATAGCCAAGGGGAGGTGGTGGTGGGGGGTGGGGGGGGAGAAAATTTTTTTGACTGTGATGATGGTGTCGGGTAGCCAAGGAGAGGTCGTGGTGGGGAGGGGTTTCGGGGGTCGGGAGGGGGGGGGGACATATAATTTTTTTTGCTGTGATGTTGGTGTGGAGTAGCCAAGGGAGGTGGTGGGAGGGGGTCCGGGTGGGGGGCCATAAACATTTTTGTTATGATGTTGGTGTCGGGTAGCCAACCCCTTATTCCGAACTATGCTGCAAAGGGAGTGTTTTTATAATTTATTCCTGTTTTTATGGATGCCTTATTAATACTTCGGCTCGTCTGCAGTCGGGGGCGAAGTTGTGAAAATGCTTATTTTCAAATTTTATTCATTGCAGAAACAAAACATTATTGCACTATATTAAAATATGTTCGAACTACCCCCCCCCCCCCCCCTCCAACCGCCATTAATTCCTAACTATGCTGCAAAGGGAATATTCTCATAAACGAACATGTATTGTAGGCACCCAGTCTGTAGGCACCCGGGTCGGAGGCACCCTAGTTATTATACTTGAAATATTTCTCCGAGTCTAAACTTCTCTTACAAGTTTACTGTGTTCTGCATCTCACTTATCTTATATTGGAAACGTTAGTTAACTAATATTTTATGCGTGAAATTTGTATATTTTCCAATCCATATGTTTGAACACATTTATTCTCTAAAGATTACTCTAAGTGTTTTCTTTCGACTCTGAGAGTACAGCAATCTACCGTCTTATTTCATACTGTGCACACTTAAACGTGTAGAATATACGAATAATATTTATTTACCCATAATTAATAATAATTTTATATACATGATTACTTTCCCAGTATTACATTATACTCTCACTGATATTCTTCTTCTAACATAATACATCTCAATCGTAGTATTCACTTTCAAAATTTGTAATTATTTTGAATTTTCCATTAATATCTCAGTAGCTTTCTTATATTATAAGTTTATTTCGTATCGTCTCTGCTAACATTCCTCACACTATTAATATTCTCTAACTTCATCTATATAGTTTCAATATTTCCATAGCACATACCTTTTGACTATGGCGTAATCGTGTATTTCATATTTTAAAGATAAAAATTGCAGCTACTCCAGATATTAACGAGCACCTTACTAAAAATTAAGACTGACAATCAAAGGACATAATTTCCGTTATTTCGGCCGTCGAAGATTTGGTTCTTTTATTTGTTTACGACATTGCGTGAGTTGGTCACTTTCTGTGTAATACATACATCATTTATTTGACACTTACATTATTGCTCTCTCACACACAAAAGGTATCATAAATTTCTCCACGTTTGCTGACACGATTTTGAAATTATACTTAAATATTACGATTTTTGTCGGTTGCTCAATTGATGATTGAGGGAGGAAAGGGGGGGGGGAGGAAAGGGGTGGGGGGAGAGGGATCATCAATTGAGCAACCGACAAAAATCGTAATATTTAAGTATAATTTCAAAATCGTGTCAGCAAACGTGGAGAAATTTATGATACCTTTTGTGTGTGAGAGAGCAATAATGTAAGTGTCAAATAAATGATGTATGTATTACACAGAAACTGACCAACTCACGCAATGTCGTAAACAAATAAAAGAACCAAATCTTCGACGGCCGAAATAACGGAAATTATGTCCTTTGATTGTCAGTCTTAATTTTTAGTAAGGTGCTCGTTAATATCTGGAGTAGCTGCAATTTTTATCTTTAAAATATGAAATACACGATTACGCCATAGTCAAAAGGTATGTGCTATGGAAATATTGAAACTATATAGATGAAGTTAGAGAATATTAATAGTGTGAGGAATGTTAGCAGAGACGATACGAAATAAACTTATAATATAAGAAAGCTACTGAGATATTAATGGAAAATTCAAAATAATTACAAATTTTGAAAGTGAATACTACGATTGAGATGTATTATGTTAGAAGAAGAATATCAGTGAGAGTATAATGTAATACTGGGAAAGTAATAATGTATATAAAATTATTATTAATTATGGGTAAATAAATATTATTCGTATATTCTACACGTTTAAGTGTGCACAGTATGAAATAAGACGGTAGATTGCTGTACTCTCAGAGTCGAAAGAAAACACTTAGAGTAATCTTTAGAGAATAAATGTGTTCAAACATATGGATTGGAAAATATACAAATTTCACGCATAAAATATTAGTTAACTAACGTTTCCAATATAAGATAAGTGAGATGCAGAACACAGTAAACTTGTAAGAGAAGTTTAGACTCGGAGAAATATTTCAAGTATAATAATAAATTTGAAGTGAAAATATTATCTCGATTATTTGCTAGATGTTTTTGGTATAGGTAGAATATTAGTGTAGGTATTAGTTCTTAGTAAGGTGTTCGTTAATATCTGGAGTGGCTACAATCTATCTTTAAAATATGAATTCAATATAGAGAGTGCGAGCAGATATATTACAAAATACAATAATCAAAAATAAAACACGACGCTTTGAGGGGTACATATTGAATATTGTGAGGAATTAAATGTAAGATAAGGAATTAGATACTTACCGATCTACATTAAACAATATGTTTATTATGAATCTAGTCGACAGTATATACTTATGATTTATAAAGAATCATATTAATAACTGTGAATGCTTTTGCCTATAATATACGACATTTCCTTCATCGGTGTGGGTAAGAAATTTCAGACACTGGCAATAGTACTCATCTCAATATGTTGCGTTTGCACCTTTGGTCAAGATTAAACTAAAGAATCATTATTGTCATCAGTAACGTGAATGCATTCAGATTTAAGAACATATACAACATATTGTAAAGGTGTTTCAAAGCTCCGATGTACTAGATGCCTATAATTAATGACGAGCAAGAGTCAGTTTTGACGCACATTTTAGTCTAAACGTGAAAATGAAAAGACTGACGTACAGTCTGCAAATATTGTAAATATGTACGTGTTATAGTATTAAAAAATTATATAATTGAACGTAGTGATAGAGATACGTGTGTTAAATGATTCATTTAATTGCATATTCATACTTTGTCATCAACATTTCCAAAACACCGCAATTAAGCTTGTTTTAGTAAAATTGTATAATGATCGTATATATTAAATTGTTTCATTATTTACGAAAAAATCGTTGAATATTTACTCCCTTATATAAGAAATTATTCAATAATTATTGAAAGTGTGTTTATGTACCGATGTGTTTGGACTGTCGAAAAGAAACATGAAGTAAGATAGAAGTAAGATAGAAGCTTTACAGTTAGGTCATTGAGAATTTTTCACTTTTCCTTTCAAAATGACTAATGTTTTAAGTAGAATTAATCTATGCATGTCTTCATGTTGAATTGTTGTTTAGTCTTATATTTCATATACAACAGCAGTCTTTTTAAGTGATTATGTATGAAAACATCAGTTCTATAAACGATTCAATATTATTAATAATAATAATAATAATCTGAAATTTTAGTGCATGATGTGAAAACATGAGAAGTTTTTAAAGGTTAATTTATTACTATGAAAATTATTTATTGATATAATGACTTGTATCTTTTGGTATTACACCAGGTGTGATGGATAGGAGGACATTCTCCTTATGGCAATATATTTAACAAAATACCTACATATAACAATAGTATTGATACGTGAATAACTTAGTTAACTAATTAAGATTACAACGTGGAAGTAGCAAAAATCTGTCAAATATAACAACGTTTCGTGCGGTGTGAATCTCCAAATCATTATTGTAAACGGAATTAAATAGTCATGTCGGTTACGCTACATACAATTTCGAATCAAGAGGTATACCATTCGTTAGTATTAAAATACATTTACGATTGTACTTGTTGGGTTTTAAGAATGAATTTCATTCCATAGTCGTGTGAATGTTACAACACAAGAATGTGCATACGACTCGATTTGATGTAAGAGTATTCGTATAGATGCAACAAATCGGTAGCTAATGAGAGAGAGAGAATGATCGACAATTAAAGATGACAGTTCGAAAGTTAAATTCACTACGAATAAGGCGACCTTATGTGGGCTATTAGACGCGGTTCTAATGTGAAAGAATTTGTTATTATCATAATGATAAATACTTTGTTGTCTTTCGTTTTGTTTTGCATTTACAGAAAGAAAGATGTAGTGTAGATAAGATGACTTAGACCATGTAAGATTTATGCATGGACTGACTTTAAGATGTAATGATTTTAATTATTTGATTTAAGACTGCAGTGTATCGCTATTTAATATACATACAAAAATTAATTGTTTAAAGGATGTCAAGTTAATGACTGATCATTTTTTATTTAAAATTTAGAGATCTTTGGCACGCTCAATTGTATTATAAACCAATCGAAACTTGTATTCATACGTCTATGCACATTTCAATTAGATCGAATATCGTAGAAAAGATTTATTCAATTGTGAAAGTGCGGTGACCATCATACTGGTGCTAGTACTTGAAACGATTTAATATTACGTTTAACTTCTTCATCATCTGAGTATCGTAACTCACAAACTATCGAAAATCTCAAGTGTTGGCCCGCTGAAGAATCGACGTTTTTGTTACACTCTGATTTGATTTCCGATTCATAGGATTTTACGAAGAGATACTACGATCTAGAGAGAGAAAGGTACGACGTATACCCATAAGTTAGAGGTACCACGCCATATGTGGAAGGGGCAAAGAGTGTGTGTGAGAGAGAATGATGCGTCAATTAATGAAGGGGACAAGCAAATCAGTATTAGATACTAGAAATGTAGAATATTGTCGACGTGCAAGGATTCCCCGGATCTGGTAATCAGTTTATATCGAAGGAAATGTACATTATGGATATTTCCGACAGTAATGTAGTAAAGTACGTTTTGAACATAAAACAATTGGTTAATGCACAATTATCATGGTCTACGATTGGAATCGGGCGATATACCCTTTGATGGAATCAACGAAACGTTGGAAGACATCGTTACATGTGCTCACAAGATATACATAAAAGGCGCAGACCAAAAAAAAAAGACATAGGTTGCAGGAAATTTTAGATGCTGACAATATTGTCGATATAGACATATTAGCCTGTCCATCTCTACCGAAACTCATAGGACAACAACAACGTCGATTTTCAATAAATTGCGAAAATCATACATTTAACGGAAAGTGTGCTAAAGAAAATGTTAAAATGCTTTAAAATTGTATACTGTAAAATCTTCAAGACTAGCCTGCATCTCTTCGAAGGTCAATGAGAATTTACTATGAAGTGAAGCGTCTTGCATTAATGGAAACAAAAGACATCGAGTCTACCTATAGATTTCATGTCAACGTTTGCAGAACTTGAAATTGAAGAAGTATGGTCATGCTTACCACTCACAATGCAAATGCATCCAGATTTACGTGAATGTCGTCAATAAACGTTTTGAAACGAGTGATGATACCGCAGATAGACAACCGCCTATGATTAAAGACTATGCAAAGTGTTAATTTCAGAGGGATGTCTAGTAATGGCAGTATAGGTATTTTAAAAATAGCGAGATTGCTTTCGCTTTGCAGTAGATGCGCGGTAATATTTAACAATTTCACTTTCATATTCTTTTGTATGGTGATAATAAGGTTAATTGTCAACTAGATTCAATTTTCAAGAACTTCATATTCAGTTGTAATCGCTCCATAGCCACTCATATCAGCAAGTGTATGATGACAGCCTACGATGAATCTATGCATTTTAGATGCACCCACATATTTCATTCTGCAACACGCAGATTCTGCAATCTCTTTAAACATACCAAAAGATGGCAGCATTATCATTTCCTTTAACTTTTTACTTAAAAGACACAAAACTGTGCGTAAAGATAGAAAGAAACTGTTGAATTTTACACGCTTCTCTTAGATTTTTACGTCGTCATTTCGATCTTCTTATTCTCAGAAATTTTAAAAGTGGGAAATATTAAATGAAGGTTAATTAATTATATTAGAAGCAAGTCGATACTCGTATGTGTTCGTCACTTGTGAGAAGTCAGATTCATTGTTACCGTATAGTAAAGTCTACGGGTAATTAACAGGTCGAAACTTGTATGGCGATGTTTAAGATGTCGTAAATTGTACACATATTAAAAAACGGTCAGGAACCTGATTAATTACATTACCCACGTGTTCAAACTCGTATAGCTATGGCTCGAACGTCATGAAAACACGTAAATATCGTGAATAGATAAATGCATAGGGAATAAGCGTGTCATCCTCTCTTTCTAATTACTGCTAGCTTCTTCCATCATTTCTATATTATACATTTTAATACATGCTATTCGGATTATGTGAAATTTATTACTATTTAAATATTATTATTATAAATTATTTATTTATTTATTTATTTATGCTACTTTTGTTAACAAAGGGGTGAGTTGGCCTATAGGTGGTCCGCCATGTTATTCCTAGATAAAATACAGAACTGAGATCATCTCCTTTCTATTATGGTGGAGGTTGTCTAAAAATTTTGGAAAGCGAAAATGTGTTACTTGATATACCTTTTGATGAAATTGCGCAATGACTTTAAACGCGTCTGAACCTGTATACATGGAAAATATATGGTGAAAATGATCGGCTGGCAATCGGTGATTTCGATGACCGTGATAACGGTATAATCTAACAACGGGTACTAGAGAGCAAGAGAGATGGTAGTAGCACGCAGGAGGAAAAGGTCATTATTAGAATTTTATGTTCACATTCAAAATACGGTTCCTAGCCTACGCTGTATTTCCACATAGGCATCGAGAAGCGAATATGATGTAGCAATAGCTGACCTTTAATGAATTGCTTTTGCAATTTTTTTTTCGGCATTCCTCACATGACAATACTAATGTGTAACAGCCAGTACTTTTCAATATTTATGAACTAATTTCTTAAGATCACGCATTAGAAAGAGGCCGTTTGCAATTACCATCTAACGGCTGGACATTTTTATAACAATATTAGGGGGTCGGTGCCAGGTCTTTTGAACGCGTTGAGACTTGCTTAGCGGCTTTTCTACGTTAATTTCAAAATGGTATTGGGTGAAGGGACTCGACGGTTTTGTCTCTATTGGAGATCATTGAGATACGCTAATTAATCTGTGAGCAGCTGTAACCCTCTGTACCGTGATGCAATGAATACGTGTCTCCAATGATAACTTCACCCCATTTGGAATGTGAAGATTGGTCCTTAAGAATTAATTGATTTTCTCAATCTTTTTGATGGATTCTCGAATGAAGTTGGAATATTGATCCTCAGCAGCGTCTTCTTCAAGAGTGCTGTAAACCCTGTTCAAGGCCTCAAAAATCTTTTAGACATCTACCATATTGTTGTAGAAATACAAGTTTTGAAATAGAGGCGCTTACGTGCTGTCAAACATAGACACAGGAACGCGACATTTCTTTGAAACGATGTCTGGATCTGTATACAATTTCGAGAGTTTCGAGAAAACAAATGTACGGTGAATAAGTGATCGACGGATAATCGACGACCGTGAAAACGGTATACTGCTAATGTTAATGGATCTAAGAAAGAGTATGCGAGAGCTAGAGAGATCATAGAAATTATGACATTGGAATATTTGAATTAGACTGCCTCCTTTCTCTTACGTCACGGATTGCCGAAATTTGGTAAAGAGATAATGTTTTGAAGAAATTGTGCAATGACCTTTTAAACGTGTCTGGACCTGAATACATTTTCGAAAGTTTCAGGAAAACAAATGTACGATGAATAAGTGATCCACGGATAATCGACGACCGTGAAAACGGTATACTGCTAATGTTAATGGATCTAAATAAGAGTATGCGAGAGCGAGAGAGATGATAGTAGAACGCACGAGGAAAAGGTTTCCGCGCATCAGGGGGTCGACACCAGGTCTTTTGAACGCGTTGAGACTTGCTTAGAGGCTTTTCTAAATTAATTTTAAAATGGTCTTAGCGGTTTTGTGTGAAGGGGCTCAGCGGTTTCGTCACTATTGGAGATCATTGAGATACACTAACGGCTTGTCAAGACGACTGTCATATTGATGGATAGATTTCCCCCGACGAGAGAAAACTCTGAAAGGTGAATTCAAACTTACAACATGACAAGGGAGAGGTCAAAGCTTTGATTGTAGGTTTTTAAAATTTGTGTGAGATTTAAAAAGTAGGTCGTCGATATACGAGATTGAGCTAGACACCTTCAAACTGGTATTCAGACTAATGGAAATCTACGCTGTCAATTCATCAAAAAAGATATGTAACATCCGAATTAGGTCGGTAACGGTGTACGCACGAGGAAAAGGCCATTTTACTTTCACTCTCAATACGGTTCCTACCGAATACGATGTATTTCCATAAGCGACTATAATGTAGCAATATCTGACCTTTAATGAAGGCGACTTTTGAAATTTGTTTTTCGACAGTTCACATATGGCAATACTACATCGGAATGATTGGTCTGGACCTGTATACATTTTCGAAAGTTTCGGGAAAATCAATGTACGCTGAATAAGTGATCGATGGATAATCGACGGGAAATATAGATGCTAGATGGAACTAACAAAGAGTATGCGAGAGCGAGAGAGATGGTAGTAGGACGCACGAGGAAAAGGTCATTTTACTTTCACTCTCAATACGGTTCCTACCGAATACGATGTATTTCCATAAGCGACTATAATGTAGCAATATCTGACCTTTAACGAAGGCGACTTTTTAAATTTGATTTTCGACACATGGCAATACTAATGTGTAACGGTCAACACTTTTCAATCTCTCTGATTGAATTTTGTAAGATCACGCATTAGAACGATGTCGTTTTCAATGATAATGTAAAAACATTTTATTAATAACAATATCTAATGAAATAATAAATATTGGTTGACCTTTACCTTCTCTTTTCATTCGACAATGTAACGCATTAAATTACCTATGTTTTTCGACCTTCAAAGCTTTCGAAATTTGTAATAACAATACATGAAATTGTTTATAATAACCCGAAAGATATATGCATAACGCTACAGCATTAATCTTCGAAAACTTAATGGGACCATCCACAAAGTCTTGCGTCATCTTAATGACCTCATAAGCGACGGTCAGATTTCCCAATGAGAGACTCTTGAAACCGCGTACTAAACAGCAAATCAAAAATGCGAATCAATCCGCGAATCGGCCCGCGAGTCAGTCCGCGACTCAAACCACGAGTCCGTCCGAGACTCAAACCACGAATTAGTTCATGAATCTACCACCTCGCATGCTGCGACAGCGCCGCGAGTCTTGAATTATAAGCCCGCGTACTAAACAGTAAATCAAAAATGCGAATCAATCCGCGAATCAGCCCGCGAGTCAGTCCGCGACTCAAACCACGAATTAGTCCACGAATCAGTCTGCGAATTAGTTCACGAATCTACCACCTCGCATGCTCCGACAGCGTCGCGACTGTGGCGACGCCTGGTGGCGGCGGCGGGAGTTTCGCGGAAACCGCTCCTATACATCTACTAGTAATACTTTCCTGGCTTTGATGCTAGCAAAATTATCAATTACATCATCAAAATTTATTTGACTAGCCAAATCGCATTCCATTGCCAATGTACCTAATCCAGATAATCTGATTTGCGTCATTGTTGATCTCAGTTAAATTAAAGTATTTTATAGTGTCTATTGCGTTGGCGATACCAGCAAGATTTTTGGCGAATGGTTTAACACAATCTACTCTAGCTGACCAACGTGTTTGAGACATGCTATTAAGAGATCACCGATACTTTGCTTTAAAACTTCCCATCTTTGCTGACTACTACTAAATAAATGATAAAGTTTCTGCACTACTCCAAAAAAAGTTAAAACTTTAGGACAGCATGCCGCTGCTTCTTCACCGCATAAGTTCAAACTGTGACATGCACATGGCGAATACGTGGCAAGTGGAAACTCATTTTAAATTCGCGCATGGGCTCCCTTGGTTGAGCCTTTCATATTACTTTCATTGTCGTTGCCTTTATATCCCATTTTCATTAACTTTATCCAACAAGACATATCGTAAAATAAAAACGTTTTGTTCAATGTGTGTGACATCGGGTGTTGCGTCAACAATTATTGAGAAATATTTACAATCTTTGCGCTCACCTAATATAACTTCTATAACTTTGTTTGCACAACATTGAATAAATTCATTTTGAATATCATTTGATAAATAGTGCGCTTGCATTCGCGTATGATTTTCTTCTGAAACTTTTACTTTTTTAAGATGATTTTTTAGAACTGGATCATAGTGACTAATGAGTTCCAAAATTCCCAAAAAATTGCCATTTCTTGGGTCACCAATAAGATGGGTTTCACCCCGGAATGGTAAACCTCGCTCACCCAAAAATAAAATCACATCTAATATTCTTTTAAGCATTTGTCGTCACGTATGTATTTCAGTCTTGATGTTTTTTTCTAGAAGCAAATTAATCGAAGTTTCATTTTTAAGAGATACTTCTAATTCTTTCCATGACATATAACGCATTTTATGACTGCTGCTAGATTCATGTTGAGGTAATTTGTCATACAGTTTCCTCCAATTATTTTCTTTAGAATATCCAGTAGGCAATGTTAATGAAGACCGGTGGGCATCTGGTAGTTTAGCAAAAAGTCGGCGGGGTAAACAGTAGAGCGAATCGTTTGCCTCACTCCATACTAGCCAATTTCGCGATATTTTTTCCTCATTTGCCATTGTGATATGAAATAAAGACTCCGGGAATTTTTGATATAATACGTCTTTTGGAAAAATTAAAGGACGAGGTATGTGTCCATAACGAATAAATTTTTCAATTTCGTCAGTAGAACAAAATAATTTTGTTATCAATCCAATGTCACATACTTCTAAATTATCTGCTTTATTTTGAGATAAATTGGTTAAAACAGAATGATTTATTTCATTAGTCTCTTTTAGTACGTTATCTTCAACAACATGTTATCTGTTCGGACATGAAATTGATGGAATTGAGACAAAATTGGTTGCTGCGTCAAAGTGGGTTTCAATTGGAGACTTCACTCGAACAATATCTGGTCTATTTTGATTTGAAGTGGATGGAATAGAATAATTTTTGTCAGTCGAATTCATCAACTCATCTTCCACAAGCAATTCGGGTGTCACTTTTTCATGTAATACTTCCTTACTACCTTCCTCATTTACATTTATAAAAAATCCTAAAGACTCAAATGTTAGACTCAAATATTATAATATATGTTATGTACATTAAAACGTTTACCAAACTCTCAATTGAAAAATTTATTTTGTAAAAACTCACCTTTTACTTGAGTTTTCAATAGAAACAAATATAAAACCACAATTACGGATAATTCAAATTTAAGTTGTGCACCCTCTAAAATTGTAATATTATAAGGAAACTTTCACGCCAATATCGCGGAAAATTCGAAAATCTGCTTTTGAAAAAAAGAAAATCAATCTCTAAACACAATCTCTAGACTCAAATATTAGAATATATGTTATGTACATTAAAACGTTTACCAAACTCTCAATTGAAAAATTTATTTTGTAAAAACTCACCTTTTACTTGAGTTTTCAATAGAAACAAATATAAAACAATATTACAGATAAATCAAATTTAAGTTGTGCACCCTCTAAAACTGTAATTTTATAAGGAAACTTTCATGCCAATATCGCGGAAAATTGGAAAATCTGCTTTTGAAAAAAAGAAAATTAATCTCTAACTACAATGATCATGTTTCTACTTAAATAGTACTTTGCCAATTGAAATAGTTTATAATTAAATTATAATGATTCAACTTCAAAAAGGGCTTTTCAGTTTAAATATATTTATATTATTAACATATGTCAGGTTGAGAGCAAAAATGAATTAAACCCTTATATATAAGCATAGGATTTAACTTACTTTTACTCCCAGTCTGTCATATGTGAAGCGATATAAAGAAAGGCACCTAAAAATAAAAAAAAATTGAGGGTTTGGATGCAATAACGGGATGAAAAAATTTGCATGTTAATCCAAGTAGTATTTAATACGTTGTGTCGGTTTTAACTTGCTACCGGCAAGCGCTTCTAAATGCACATTTATGTATATGCGACCGAGAGCGCCGTATATATATGTATACACAGACTCACAACTTATGGAACTAGTTACGACGCGCTTAGGGGTAGCAACTTGAAACCGGCACAAGTTAAACACTAGTACTTGGATTAACATGAAATTTTTCAGAAAACATTAACAAACCCTAATAAACAACTTTCTTCTTCTAATCTACTTTTTAATTCTTCTAAGTTTCAATCATTAAATACGTTAAATAGGAAATTATTCTAGTACACAATTTTCTGTGTACAAAAGGAAGATTAATTATTTCTTGTTGTTTCATCACCAGAACACTAATTGATCGATTTGTTTTCATTGCCTCTTGTACTGCATGCAACCAACATACAACACTGTACTACTTTTTATGAACATTTAACAACATTACTACAGGTATGACATTAAAAGCAGGCGATGCCGCTACTAGAATGACAGCAAGCCAGGTTGGATCGTGGTGGAAGTAATAAAGTGTGCTATAGCCTAATATTTTTTCACCAACGAATATTGTCGAGTTTTAGCGCGAAATACAAACCATGGAGTCACAAAGATTGGCGATTTTCGTGTACTATAAAAAAAAAGAATGCGCTTTTATGAGTCCTAAAGCATGATAGGAAGCGGGTAAAGTGGAAAAATTTCGCGATTCTAGTGGATTTTTAAGACTTGCAAACAACTTTTCCGATTTTGTTTAAAGAAATATTTCATACTTTATTATTTGGCTTGCGGCCGGGCCCCCTAGACTCCGGGCCCTGGGGAATTTATCCCTGCTACCCCCCCCCCCACGCCCCTCTAGTTGGGCCTGAATATTAATAATAATAATATCAAATTTTAGTCCATGATGTGAAAACATGTAACGTTTCAGAGTCATGGTTTAATAAGTCATTAGGAATCGTACTAACATACAAATTTACAAGTCAATTATAGTCAATATCATAAATATAATTATAGATCGGAATCGTTGGTGCTGAAATAATAAAGGTCACTAT
>JAQOWT010000281.1:0-25617 GCA_030407085.1 Trichopria drosophilae
CCGTCAAGTGCAGAGATCGGTCTGTAAAATCACTCTTTACGGACTAAAAGTAGACACTTTACGGACACGTGTATCAAAAAAAACTTTTTCGTCAAACGCAATTTTCTGCCAATGTAATGAAAATAACTATTTTTGTATCTTTAAATAATATATATTTATGCCTTTTAATATTTGTTAATTGCCTTTCATAATGGTATGAAGTAAATTTACTCGCAGTTAAAGCATTCGTAATTAATTTAGACGTATAAAACTCGCTACGCATAATGTTGAAATGAAAAAAATTAGTACTGAAGTCATGTTTTGCGCCTCCACCTTGAAATAGTATTATTAATGAACCTTAAATAATCTTCGTGAATGTTAACTAAAAGTTTAATCCAAACTTGGTGAGTGTATTTTCGTATTTTTTAATATTTTTTTTAATTTTCAAACGCTTTGTAGATCTGTCTATATAGAAACATAATTAATGGATTCAATATAATATGAAATATAAACGTTATTAAAAAGGTATGGTTTTTGGCCAAATAAGTAATGATCGTAGCTGCGTATAGTAGCTATACGCCTTAATGCAGACTTCTTAAACATGGAGGGATCATTCTCGCCCTTCAGTCAGCATCGTACAGGGGCCTAGCAAAAATGTGTAACACGAAACGAGTAAAATTCAATTTATTTAATTAATTCATTTAATTTATTTTACATTAAATAAAAGCTAAAATTATTTTTGTAATTATTTAAAATTATTAAACAAAAATAGTTCTTTGTAAGTCTTGAAAGGAACAAAAAGTATACCTACATGTGAACCATATACAAATTAAATATGGTTCATATGCAGATTATATGTGCGTAATTCTGTATATAAATTATATTGGGCATTCCACGTGAAATCGGCAACTTTTTTTCAGAAAATTTTTAATTTTAGTTTTTACAATTGGGTACCATTAGTATATACAAAAGAAGTATTCTTAACTATATCCAAAATTTTAAATTTGACTCCAGTGAAAGTTGTGAGGATATTTAAAAAATGTAATTTTCTTTTCTCGCAATGTTTAATTTATTTTAGCGCGAAAATAGCATGACAAATAATTAATGTAACACATATTTTTCATAGTATTTTTGATGGCTTTTCTTGTGAAAATATCCAATTTTACGCATTATTACAGAATGACGTTAAAAAATCATTTTAAAGTTTTCATTTTATATTTTTGGAAAGATGAACCATTTTTAAAATTCTGAAAAAATTCATAAATAAGGGTCAATATATAGCCTTTACGGCAGTATAGTTGAAATTGTGGTTATAGATCGGTTTACAATTAAAACATAGACTTAAAAATTTGTAAATAAATAGAAGTCCCCAGAATAGCACGTAAAACTGTATGATGCAGGGGCCTTATTTTTTTAGAATTCAACCTGAATTTTCTCGCTCAATTTTGGTCGAAACACTAATTTTTTTTTTCATTTTAAAGGTAATTTGGTGCTCTACAAGGTGAATATATTGAAATAATAAAATTTTAAATTTTGACTATACATAATGACCGAAAACTTTTTGCAACGTTTTCACGTTCAAAATGGACTACCGCCGGCATTAGCATCACCCGAGATGTACCGCGAGGAGGTCGCACGGTCGGATTTACATCTCTTCGAGGTGCTTGTTTTATAAAGTGAGTCCCCTTGTCAAGCCAAACCCTGTCTTACTCGTATGCTCGCGTATTTGTGTGTGTATAACACATTGTGATTATCATACTCCGCCTTTTTTCTTTGCGTATAGGAAACTTATGCTCTGCGGTGTCAGTGCTGCAGTGCTTTAAATGTAGTGTATACCTACCTTCAGGACTACTTTCCGGCTTAACTGAATGATACCGTAATAAACCGAGGACTGTTTTAGCTCCATCGAAACGTTCTTTAAGGAACATTGCCATTTCTTCTTGTGCAAAAAACGTTGCAAAAAGTTTTCGGTCATTATGTGTAGTCAAAATTTAAAATTACTTCGACCCAGACCATAGGTCTGGCGAAGTATTGAATTTGATCAGTTCCCGCCAAAAAATTACCCTATAGTTTTTCATCAAATGTCGACGTTTCAGGCCCTAAGGAACCCAAAGCAACAATAAAACTAGATGCCCTCGACCCGGGTGCCTACAATTTTGGCTAAATTCACATTGCAGTTCCGTGACGAAAGGCTGCAGCTTCCGGGAATATTCCCATTTTAACACTGCCAGCCAGGAAAGAAGGCGGCAGAGGGTAGTTCTAGCATCGTATAGGTTCGAGTAGTTTCTATACATATATTGTAACAATATATTGTTCCTTAAATATGGTGAATATGCCAATGAATGGACGGTTAAGCATTTTTCACACTTTGATCGATTGTAACTTTTGAATTCTTTTATGAAAATTTAATTATGATACCACCATTAGAATCGTTAGACTCTGCTCTTTATGGCCGTGTAGTTCAACCTTTGATTTTATTTAATTATAAACCTCGTCTTCCTACGTTTGTAAAAAAATCCGCTAAACCCCAATGAATAGACGGGTTAAATCAAATGGGACGTTTTCAGTACCTACCAGTTTTGGATGGCTTTAACCTTAATACTTTGCTTTGATGTTACAAAATAATAAACACTGGAAGATCAATAGTACTGTAAATATTGTTTTGAATGTTCAAAGAACATAAAAATATGTATTTTGTTGCATGTTGTGCATCATACATTCATAAGAAATAGAAATATGTAGAAAATCGTCGATTCATTGGTAGTCGTCCATTCATTGGCATATTCACCATATATTAAAATTGAAAATGAGCATTTTCAAAACTTCGGCCCCGACCGCAGGTCAGCCGAAGCACTGATAAATGAGCACGTCTTGTTCACACTGGTACTTAAAAAAACGCGGATTAGTCGAGTTTTTGACAGGTCGGGTTGCAGGAAATAAATTTTTTTATATGTGGGATACTTCGGTTTTCATTTTTTACGGCATTATCGTTGATTTTACGAAGAAAAGAATAAAACCTTTTTTGTAGAGAATTCGATGTTCTATATTTTTCGTTTCAAACATTTTTTTGTACGATTTGTATTTTTTGTTAAAAAATGAAAAAAACGTGTTTTTTGAGCGTTTTTTTTGTTAAACCTCCCCATAATATAGTATGCATTGTCTCCAAAAACTAATCAGATCTAAGTTTGGCCAAGAGAAACCCAAATCCGTTTGTACTTTTTAAATTCGCCTTGCAGCCATAGTAGGCATGCACGCACAAGTGAGAGGCAAGGGGGCAAAAAGGAGGACAATTGTAAATGCGCACCTCGGAGATTAACGGTTGAGCTGCGCGATCGCAAAACATCGGGGCGCTAATCGGACGATTTTAGTCATTTACATGTGAAAACGTTGAAAGTTGAGCGCGTTGATTTTTTTAGTTCGATGTCGGGTTTTTTTTTTTTTTATTTTCATTTAATTTGTAACGATCAAATTACCTTTAAAAATGAAAAAAAATTAGTTATCGACCATTGAGCGAATAGGGCAATTTTTTTTGGGCCGCGCAAACAAAACATTTTTTTCGACAATGCTATTCTGAGTGGTACTATTATTTTTTTTGTCTATTTTTTTTGACATGATTTAATTAAAAAAAATCCATTATAAGGCATATAGGATTGTTGATGAATTTTTTTACTAATTTTCCTTTTAAAAAACCCAACTTTCAAATTGATTGGAAATCGTAAAATTTAATATATTTCAATTTAACGTCATCCGTAAAAGCGATATTGCTGGAAGAATTATAAGTTCATGCACGCGAAGTGTTTTATTTTGTGAAGGCAATAGGCGAGGACGCCCAAGATGCATAAAGTCGCATTCACAGAGAGAGAAAGCAATGTAGGCTGCAAGCATGGGCGTGTGAGAAAGATGCCGCCGCGCTGAAAAACGCAGAAGGATTTTTCCGTCACCGGCGCGCGCGGTACGGCAGAGAGGCTCGCGCAGAGACAAAGGAACCGCGGCGCGAAAAAAAAAAAAAAAGCGCGCATTTTCTGATCTTCGAAAAACCGTCAGTTGATTTAGCTGTAGATAGCATTACGTAGGTCGAATAATATTTTTTTTTTTTATTGTAAAAATGTAAATAAAAAAACTAAAATTATTTTCGTATTTCGACAAATTCAATTTCGTGCTTTTTTGGTGCGCGCAAGATATTTACATTTGTGGGAAAAATTATCAGACCGAGGAGTTGTAAATCACATGTGAGCGCACTTGGTTTTTTGTCGCCTTAACATAAAGTGACAGATTAGTGCGATGTATGTTGTACATACTATTGTTATTTTTTACAGATGATTTTGAGTACAACAACAATGAAATCATCAATTAAAACAGTGCGTTTCAAAAAATTTCAGCCGTTTTAGGAGAAATGTTTTTTGCGCAACCTTGTGACAGTGCTTTCTATGTGTGGCTCTACGTGCACATTATGGTGATCGAACATCAGCCAGAATAAAAATATACGAAAAACATATATTAACAATAATTGAACTTTATCAGATACTTCGAAATCAAAATCATGTATACTCGTATAGTCGAGTGTACAAGCGCATGGGTTGAAGCGCAGTTATTTTTTCAGTTCGATGTCAATTTTTTTTTTTTTTTATTGTTCATTTACCTCAACATTTGTAACGAAAATAAATTTTTTACTTCTTTTATTAGTTATTTTATTTACAAAAACTCCTGTCAAAAACTCGACTACATCGCTACTTTTTGTGCAATAGCGCGCAAATGAAAGAGGATATTCTAATTTTTTCGCACCGTTGCACACAGCGCTATAAATAGCGATTTTGTCTCCTTTTTTTAACGAGAGTTATAAAAAAAATTTCGCATAATAGAATTTTGTTGTATTCATACTTGTCGTTCTATTAATAGTGACATTAAATAATATTCAAAAATATACCTTCATCTGATTTATTTTTATGTATAGAACAATTTTATTGATTTCAAATTTAAACATGAAATGGGTAATTAAAAGATTTCAGAGATTTCGTAACAATACTGATTATTTTTTTGTCAATTGAAAACTTGTTGAGATTTTGGTTTACGTTTGAAAATTATTGATTTTCACAAGAATTGAGATTGAATATTATTAATACACTGTACGAAAAAGGTCAATATTCAACGAAAAGATATTTATATTCATATTAGTGAGCGCCTTGGGGAGATTGCTCAATAATTTCGTGAAATTTATATAAATATCTCCAAACGAATGATATTTTCGGTGTTTCATTCGAAATTGGGATGCGATTTTTCGGAATTTTTTTTTTATTATCTCTAGAGCTGGGTTTTTTTGAATATTTGTTGTTTCATAACGTAATACTTCCTGAAAATTATATATTTTATTAACGAATGAGATTTTTTAGGTAAACCCTCGATAAGGGTATTTGGGTTGCCTAAATTTTACTTGGGTTTAATTTTTCCTTCAATTCTATCCAGGTTGCCTTGAATATTTTTCTTTCCCTTTTCTAAGCGTTGGCGGGATTGCCTTCAACGAACGAGATTTCGGTTATTTTTTCGTCTCGAGCGAAGCATTGGCTGGTGGGTTGCCTTCAACGAACGAGATTTCGGTTATTTATAACCCTCTCGAGCGAAGCTTGGTGGGTTGCCTTCAACGATTTTATGTTCTAGTGCATTGGCCCAGATTGCCTTCAACGAACGAGTTTTGGTTATTTCGATAACCCTCTCGAGCGAAGCATTGGTCCGACGAGATTCGGTTATTTCGATAACGAACGAAGCATTTTTCGAACGGTTTTTATTTCAACGAACGAAGGGGGTGGGTTTTGCCTTCAACGAATGAGATTTTTTCTCGAGCGATTTGGTTTAACCTGAACGATTTTGGTTTTATTTTCGATAATGAAGGGGGTGGGTTGCCTTCAACGAACAGTTTTCGATATTCTCGATTTCGATGTCATTAATTGCCTTCAACGAATGAGATTTCGGTTTTTAACCCTCTCGAGCGGGTTGTGGGTTGCCTTCAACGAATTTCAAACTCGATCGAAGGAATTTTGGTTATTTCACGAACGATGGTTTCGGTTATTTCGATTTCGGTAACGAATGATTTCGGTTTTTTTTGCCTTCGAATCAAATTGGGTTGCCTTCGAACGAAATTGGTTTGGTTGCCTTCAACGAAGCGAGATTGGCTGGTGGTTTTCTTAAACGAACGAGATTTTCGGTTTTTCGAATAATTTCGGTTCACGAATTGCGATGTTGCCTTCAACGAACGAGATTTCGGTTATTTCGAACTTCGAACGACATTGATTTTTTTGGTTATTTCGATTTTCGTTCTTTCAATAATTGCCTTCGAACGAGTTGCCTTCAAACGATTTCGGTTATTTCCCCTTCTCGGTTGGGTTGCCTTCAACGAACGAGATTTTTTATTTCGATCAAACCCTCTCGAGCTTGGGTATGGGTTGCCTTCAACGAACGAGTTTGTTTTTTCGAAAGCATTCATGTTGGTGATTTATTTTCGAAGCATTGGCCACGTGGGTTGCCTTCAACCGAACGATATTTCGGTTAATTTCAATAACCCTTCTCGAGCGAAGCGTTGGCCGGGTGGGTTGCCTTCAACGAACGAGATTTCGGTTATTTCAATAACCCCTCTCGAGCGAAGCATTGGCTGGGTGGGTTGCCTTCAACGAACGAGATTTCGGTTATTTCAATAACCCTTCTCGAGCGAAGCATTGTCCAGGTGGGTTGCCTTCAACGAATGAGATTTCGGTTCTTTCAATAACCCGTCTCGAGCGAAGCATTGGCCGGGTGGGTTGCCTTCAACGAACGAGATTTCGGTTATTTCCATAACCCCTCTCGAGCGAAGCATTGGTCGGATGGGTTGCCTTCAACGAACGAGATTTTGGTTATTTCGATAACCCCTCTCGAGCGAAGCATTGTCCGGGTGGGTTGCCTTCAACGAATGAGATTTCGGTTCTTTCAATAACCCTTCTCGAGCGAAGCGTTGGCCGGGTGGGTTGCCTTCAACGAATGAGATTTCGGTTCTTTCAGTAACTCGTCTCGATCGAAGCATTGGCCGAGTGGATTGCCTTCAACGAACGAGATTTCGGTTATTTCGATAACCCCTCTCGAGCGAAGCATTGGCCGGGTGGGTTGCCTTCAACGAATGAGATTTCGGTTCTTTCAATAATTCGTCTCGATCGAAGCATTGGCCGCGTGGGTTGCCTTCAACGAACGAGATTTCGGTTATTTCCATAACCCCTCTCGAGCGAAGCATTGGCCTGGTGGTTTGCCTTCAACGAACGAGATTTCGGTTATTTCGATAAACCCTCTAGAACGAAGCATTGGCCGAGTGGGTTGCCTTCAACGAACGAGATTTCGGTTATTTCGATAACCTCTCTCGAACGAAGCATTGGCCGGGTGGGTTGCCTTCAACGAATGAGATTTCGGTTATTTCGATAAACCCTCTCGAACGAAGCATTGGCCGAGTTGGTTGCCTTCAACGAACGAGATTTCGGTTATTTCGATAACCCCTTTCGAACGAAGCATTGGCCGGCGGGTTGTCTTCAACGAATGAGATTTCGGTTCTTTCAATAATTCGCCTCGATCGAAGCATTGGCCGCGTGGGTTGCCTTCAACGAACGAGATTTTGGTTATTTCGATAACCCCTCTCGAGCGAAGCATTGGTCGGATGGGTTGCCTTCAACGAACGAGATTTCGGTTATTTCGATAACCCCTCTCGAGCGAAGCATTGTCCGGGTGGGTTGCCTTCAACGAATGAGATTTCGGTTCTTTCAGTAACCCTTCTCGAGCGAAGCGTTGTCCGCGTGGGTTGCCTTCAACGAACGAGATTTTGGTTATTTCGATAACCCCTCTCGAGCGAAGCATTGGTCGGATGGGTTGCCTTCAACGAACGAGATTTCGGTTATTTCCATAACCCCTCTCGAACGAAGCATTGGCCTGGTGGTTTGCCTTCAACGAACGAGATTTCGGTTATTTCGATAACCCCTCTCGAACGAAGCATTGGCCGAGTTGGTTGCCTTCAACGAACGAGATTTCGGTTATTTCAATAACCCCTCTCGAACGAAGCATTGGCCGGGTGGGTTGCCTTCACCGACTGAGTTTTCGGTTATTTCCCTAACTCCTCTCGATCGAAGCATTGGCCGGGTGGGTTGCCTTCAACGAATGAGATTTCGGTTCTTTCAATAACCCTTCTCGAGCGAAGCGTTGGCCGGGTGGGTTGCCTTCAACGAATGAGATTTCGGTTCTTTCAGTAACTCGTCTCGATCGAAGCATTGGCCATGTGGATTGCCTTCAACGAACGAGATTTCGGTTATTTCGATAACCCCTCTCGAACGAAGCATTGGCCGAGTTGGTTGCCTTCAACGAACGAGATTTCGGTTATTTCGATAACCCCTTTCGAACGAAGCATTGGCCGGTGGGTTGCCTTCAACGAACGAGATTTCGGTTATTTCAATAACCCCTCTCGAGCGAAGCATTGGTCGGATGGGTTGCCTTCAACGAACGAGATTTCGGTTATTTCGATAACCCCTCTCGAGCGAAGCATTGTCCGGGTGGGTTGCCTTCAACGAATGAGATTTCGGTTCTTTCAGTAACCCGTCTCGAGCGAAGCATTGGCCGGGTGGATTGCCTTCAACGAACGAGATTTCGGTTATTTCCATAACCCCTCTCGAGCGAAGCATTGGCCTGGTGGTTTGCCTTCAACGAACGAGATTTCGGTTATTTCGATAACCCCTCTCGAACGAAGCATTGGCCGGGTGGGTTGCCTTCAACGAACGAGATTTCGGTTATTTCGATAACCCCTCTCGAACGAAGCATTGGTCGGGTGGGTTGCCTTCAACGAATGAGATTTCGGTTCTTTCAATAATTCGTCTCGATCGAAGCATTGGCCTGGTGGTTTGCCTTCAACGAATGAGATTTCGGTTCTTTCAATAACCCCTCTCGAGCGAAGCATTGGCCGGGTGGGTTGCCTTCAACGAATGAGATTTCGGTTATTTCGATAACCCGTCTCGAGCGAAACATTGGCCTGGTGGATTGCCTTCAACGAACGAGATTTCGGTTATTTCGATAACCCCTCTCGAGCGAAGCATTGGCCGAGTTGGTTGCCTTCAACGAACGAGATTTCGGTTATTTCGATAACCCCTTTCGAACGAAACATTGGCCGGGTGGGTTGCCTTCAACGAATGAGATTTCGGTTATTTCGATAACCCCTCTCGAGCGAAGCATTGGTCGGATGGGTTGCCTTCAACGAACGAGATTTCGGTTATTTCGATAACCCCTCTCGAGCGAAGCATTGGCGGGGTGGGTTGCCGTCAACGAATGAGATTTCGGTTCTTTCAATAACCCATCTCGAGCGAAGCGTTGGCCGGGTGGGTTGCCTTCATCGAATGAGATTTCGGTTCTTTCAGTAACTCGTCTCGAGCGAAGCATTGGCCATGTGGATTGCCTTCAACGAACGAGATTTCGGTTATTTCCATAACCCCTCTCGAGCGAAGCATTGGCCTGGTGGTTTGCCTTCAACGAACGAGATTTCGGTTATTTCGATAACCCCTCTCGAACGAAGCATTGGCCGGGTGGGTTGCCTTCAACGAATGAGATTTCGGTTCTTTAAATAATTCGTCTCGATCGAAGCATTGGCCGCGTGGGTTGCCTTCAACGAACGAGATTTCGGTTCTTTCAATAACCCCTCTCGAACGAAGCATTGGCCGGGTGGGTTGCCTTCAACGAATGTGATTTCGGTTCTTTCAGTAACCCGTGTCGAACGCAGCATTGGCCATGTGGATTGCCTTCAACGAACGAGATTTCGGTTATTTCGATAACCCCTCTCGAACGAAGCATTGGCCGAGTTGGTTGCCTTCAACGAACGAGATTTCGGTTATTTCGATAACCCCTTTCGAACGAAGCATTGGCCGGGTGGGTTGCCTTCAACGAATGAGATTTCGGTTCTTTCAATAACTCGTCTCGATCGAAGCATTGGCCGGGTTGGTTGCCTTCAACGAACGAGATTTCGGTTATTTCGATAACCCCTCTCGAGCGAAGCATTGGCCGGGTGGGTTGCCTTCAACGAATGAGATTTCGGTTCTTTCAATAACCCTTCTCGAGCGAAGCGTTGGCCGGGTGGGTTGCCTTCAACGAATGAGATTTCGGTTCTTTCAGTAACTCGTCTCGATCGAAGCATTGGCCATGTGGATTGCCTTCAACGAACGAGATTTCGGTTATTTCCATAACCCCTCTCGAGCGAAGCATTGGCCTGGTGGTTTGCCTTCAACGAACGAGATTTCGGTTATTTCGATAACCCCTCTCGAACGAAGCATTGGCCGAGTTGGTTGCCTTCAACGAACGAGATTTCGGTTATTTCGATAACCCCTCTCGAACGAAGCATTGGCCGGGTGGGTTGCCTTCAACGAATGAGATTTCGGTTCTTTCAATAATTCATCTCGATCGAAGCATTGGTCGGATGGGTTGCCTTCAACGAATGAGATTTCGGTTCTTTCAGTAACTCGTCTCGATCGAAGCATTGGCCGTGTGGATTGCCTTCAACGAATGAGAGTTCGGTTCTTTCAATAATTCCTCTCGAGCGAAGCATTGGCCGGGTTGGTTGCCTTCAACGAATGAGATTTCGGTTCTTTCAATAACTCCTCTCGATCGAAGCATTGGCCGGGTGGGTTGCCTTCAACGAATGAGATTTCGGTTCTTTCAATAACCCGTCTCGATCGAAGCATTGGCCGGGTTGGTTGCCTTCAACGAATGAGATTTCGGTTCTTTCAATAACCCTTCTCGAGCGAAGCGTTGGCCGGGTGTGTTGCCTTCAACGAATGAGATTTCGGTTCTTTCAGTAACTCGTCTCGATCGAAGCATTGGCCATGTGGATTGCCTTCAACGAACGAGATTTCGGTTATTTCGATAACCCCTCTCGAACGAAGCATTGGCCGAGTTGGTTGCCTTCAACGAACGAGATTTCGGTTATTTCGATAACCCCTCTCGAACGAAGCATTGGCCGGGTGGGTTGCCTTCAACGAATGAGATTTCG
Organism: Trichopria drosophilae; assembly: GCA_030407085.1. NCBI lineage: Eukaryota > Metazoa > Arthropoda > Insecta > Hymenoptera > Diapriidae > Trichopria > Trichopria drosophilae. Next base: position 11,003 of record JAQOWT010000281.1, read on the forward strand.
GTTATTTCGATAACCCCTCTCGAGCGAAGCATTGGTCGGATGGGTTGCCTTCAACGAACGAGATTTCGGTTATTTCGATAACCCCTCTCGAGCGAAGCATTGTCCGGGTGGGTTGCCTTCAACGAATGAGATTTCGGTTCTTTCAATAACCCTTCTCGAGCGAAGCGTTGGCCGGGTGGGTTGCCTTCATCGAATGAGATTTCGGTTCTTTCAGTAACTCGTCTCGATCGAAGCATTGGCCATGTGGATTGCCTTCAACGAACGAGATTTCGGTTATTTCCATAACCCCTCTCGAGCGAAGCATTGGCCTGGTGGTTTGCCTTCAACGAACGAGATTTCGGTTATTTCGATAACCCCTCTCGAACGAAGCATTGGCCGAGTTGGTTGCCTTCATCGAATGAGATTTCGGTTCTTTCAGTAACTCGTCTCGATCGAAGCATTGGCCATGTGGATTGCCTTCAACGAACGAGATTTCGGTTATTTCGATAACCCCTCTCGAGCGAAGCATTGGCCGGGTGGGTTGCCTTCAACGAATGAGATTTCGGTTCTTTCAATAACCCTTCTCGAGCGAAGCGTTGGCCGGGTGGGTTGCCTTCAACGAATGAGATTTCGGTTCTTTCAGTAACTCGTCTCGATCGAAGCATTGGCCATGTGGATTGCCTTCAACGAACGAGATTTCGGTTATTTCCATAACCCCTCTCGAGCGAAGCATTGGCCTGGTGGTTTGCCTTCAACGAACGAGATTTCGGTTATTTCGATAACCCCTCTCGAATGAAGCATTGGCCGAGTTGGTTGCCTTCAACGAACGAGATTTCGGTTATTTCGATAACCCCTCTCGAACGAAGCATTGGCCGGGTGGGTTGCCTTCAACGAATGAGATTTCGGTTCTTTCAATAATTCATCTCGATCGAAGCATTGGTCGGATGGGTTGCCTTCAACGAATGAGATTTCGGTTCTTTCAGTAACTCCTCTCGATCGAAGCATTGGCCATGTGGATTGCCTTCAACGAACGAGATTTCGGTTATTTCGATAACCCCTCTCGAACGAAGCATTGGCCGGGTGGGTTGCCTTCAACGAATGAGATTTCGGTTCTTTCGATAACCCCTCTCGAGCGAAGCATTGGCCGGGTGGGTTGCCTTCAACGAATGAGATTTCGGTTCTTTCAATAATTCGTCTCGATCGAAGCATTGGCCGCGTGGGTTGCCTTCAACGAATGAGATTTCGGTTCTTTCAATAACCCTTCTCGAGCGAAGCGTTGGCCGGGTGTGTTGCCTTCAACGAATGAGATTTCGGTTCTTTCAGTAACTCGTCTCGATCGAAGCATTGGCCATGTGGATTGCCTTCAACGAACGAGATTTCGGTTATTTCGATAACCCCTCTCGAACGAAGCATTGGCCGAGTTGGTTGCCTTCAACGAACGAGATTTCGGTTATTTCGATAACCCCTTTCGAACGAAGCATTGGCCGGGTGGGTTGCCTTCAACGAATGAGATTTCGGTTATTTCGATAACCCCTCTCGAACGAAGCATTGGTCGGGTGGGTTGCCTTCAACGAACGAGATTTCGGTTATTTCAATAACCCCTCTCGAGCGAAGCGTTGTCCGGGTGGGTTGCCTTCAACGAATGAGATTTCGGTTCTTTCAATAACCCTTCTCGAGCGAAGCGTTGGCCGGGTGGGTTGCCTTCAACGAATGAGATTTCGGTTCTTTCAGTAACCACTTTCGATCGAAGCATTGGCCGGGTGGATTGCCTTCAACGAACGAGATTTCGGTTATTTCGATAACCCCTCTCGAACGAAGCATTGGCCGGGTGGTTTGCCTTCAACGAACGAGATTTCGGTTATTTCGATAACCCCTCTCGAACGAAGCATTGGCCGGGTGGGTTGCCTTCAACGAATGAGATTTCGGTTCTTTCAATAACTCGTCTCGATCGAAGCATTGTCCGGGTGGGTTGCCTTCAACGAATGAGATTTCGGTTCTTTCAATAACCCTTCTCGAGCGAAGCGTTGGCCGGGTGGGTTGCCTTCAACGAATGAGATTTCGGTTCTTTCAGTAACTCGTCTCGATCGAAGCATTGGCCATGTGGATTGCCTTCAACGAACGAGATTTCGGTTATTTCGATAACCCCTCTCGAACGAAGCATTGGCCGGGTTGGTTGCCTTCAACGAACGAGATTTCGGTTATTTCGATAACCCCTCTCGAGCGAAGCATTGTCCGGGTGGGTTGCCTTCAACGAATGAGATTTCGGTTCTTTCAATAACCCTTCTCGAGCGAAGCGTTGGCCGGGTGGGTTGCCTTCATCGAATGAGATTTCGGTTCTTTCAATAACTCGTCTCGAACGAAGCATTGGCCGTGTGGATTGCCTTCAACGAACGAGATTTCGGTTATTTCCATAACCCCTCTCGAGCGAAGCATTGGCCTGGTGGTTTGCCTTCAACGAACGAGATTTCGGTTATTTCGATAACCCCTCTCGAACGAAGCATTGGCCGGGTGGGTTGCCTTCAACGAATGAGATTTCGGTTCTTTCAATAATTCGTCTCGATCGAAGCATTGGCCGCGTGGGTTGCCTTCAACGAATGAGATTTCGGTTCTTTCAATAACCCTTCTCGAGCGAAGCGTTGGCCGGGTGGGTTGCCTTCAACGAATGAGATTTCGGTTCTTTCAGTAACTCGTCTCGATCGAAGCATTGGCCATGTGGATTGCCTTCAACGAACGAGATTTCGGTTATTTCGATAACCCCTCTCGAACGAAGCATTGGCCGAGTTGGTTGCCTTCAACGAACGAGATTTCGGTTATTTCGATAACCCCTTTCGAACGAAGCATTGGCCGGGTGGGTTGCCTTCAACGAATGAGATTTCGGTTCTTTCAATAATTCGTCTCGATCGAAGCATTGGCCGAGTTGGTTGCCTTCAACGAACGAGATTTCGGTTATTTCGATAACCCCTTTCGAGCGAAGCATTGGCCGGGTGGGTTGCCTTCAACGAATGAGATTTCGGTTCTTTCAATAACCCTTCTCGAGCGAAGCGTTGGCCGGGTGGGTTGCCTTCAACGAATGAGATTTCGGTTCTTTCAGTAACCCCTCTCGATCGAAGCATTGGCCATGTGGATTGCCTTCAACGAACGAGATTTCGGTTATTTCCATAACCCCTCTCGAGCGAAGCATTGGCCTGGTGGTTTGCCTTCAACGAACGAGATTTCGGTTATTTCGATAACCCCTCTCGAACGAAGCATTGGCCGAGTTGGTTGCCTTCAACGAACGAGATTTCGGTTATTTCGATAACCCCTCTCGAACGAAGCATTGGCCGCGTGGGTTGCCTTCAACGAACGAGATTTCGGTTCTTTCAATAACTCATCTCGATCGAAGCATTGGTCGGATGGGTTGCCTTCAACGAATGAGATTTCGGTTCTTTCAGTAACTCGTCTCGATCGAAGCATTGGCCGGGTGGGTTGCCTTCAACGAACGTGATTTCGGTTATTTCGATAACCCCTCTCGAGCGAAGCATTGGCCGGGTGGGTTGCCTTCAACGAACGAGATTTCGGTTATTTCGATAACCCCTCTCGAGCGAAGCATTGGCCAGGTGGGTTGCCTTCAACGAATGAGATTTCGGTTCTTTCAATTATTCGTCTCGATCGAAGCATTGGCCGCGTGGGTTGCCTTCAACGAACGAGATTTTGGTTATTTCCATAACCCCTCTCGAGCGAAGCATTGGCCGGGTGGGTTGCCTTCAACGAATGAGATTTCGGTTCTTTCAGTAACTCGTCTCGATCGAAGCATTGGCCATGTGGATTGCCTTCAACGAACGAGATTTCGGTAATTTCCATAACCCCTCTCGAACGAAGCATTGGCCGAGTTGGTTGCCTTCAACGAACGAGATTTCGGTTATTTCGATAACCCCTCTCGAACGAAGCATTGGCCGAGTTGGTTGCCTTCAACGAACGAGATTTCGGTTATTTCGATAACCCCTCTCGAGCGAAGCATTGGCCGGGTGGGTTGCCTTCAACGAATGAGATTTCGGTTATTTCGATAACCCCTCTCGAGCGAAGCATTGTCCGGATGGGTTGCCTTCAACGAATGAGATTTCGGTTCTTTCAATAACCCTTCTCGAGCGAAGCGTTGGCCGGGTGGGTTGCCTTCATCGAATGAGATTTCGGTTCTTTCATTAACTCGTCTCGATCGAAGCATTGGCCATGTGGATTGCCTTCAACGAACGATATTTCGGTTATTTCCGTAACTCCTCTCGAGCGAAGCATTGGCCTGGTGGTTTGCCTTCAACGAACGAGATTTCGGTTATTTCGATAACCCCTCTCGAACGAAGCATTGGCCGGGTGGGTTGCCTTCAACGAATGAGATTTCGGTTCTTTCAATAATTCGTCTCGATCGAAGCATTGGCCGCGTGGGTTGCCTTCAACGAATGAGATTTCGGTTATTTCCATAACCCCTCTCGAGCGAAGCATTGGCCGGGTGGGTTGCCTTCAACGAATGAGATTTCGGTTCTTTCAGTAACTCGTCTCGATCGAAGCATTGGCCATGTGGATTGCCTTCAACGAACGAGATTTCGGTTATTTCGATAACCCCTCTCGAACGAAGCATTGGCCGAGTTGGTTGCCTTCAACGAACGAGATTTCGGTTATTTCGATAACCCCTTTCGAACGAAGCATTGGCCGCGTGGGTTGCCTTCAACGAACGAGATTTTGGTTATTTCGATAACCCCTCTCGAGCGAAGCATTGGTCGGATGGGTTGCCTTCAACGAACGAGATTTCGGTTATTTCGATAACCCCTCTCGAGCGAAGCATTGTCCGGGTGGGTTGCCTTCAACGAATGAGATTTCGGTTCTTTCAATAACCCTTCTCGAGCGAAGCGTTGGCCGGGTGGGTTGCCTTCAACGAATGAGATTTCGGTTCTTTCAGTAACCCGTCTCGATCGAAGCATTGGCCGGGTGGGTTGCCTTCAACGAACGAGATTTCGGTTATTTCCATAACCCCTCTCGAGCGAAGCATTGGCCTGGTGGGTTGCCTTCAACGAACGAGATTTCGGTTATTTCGATAACCCCTCTCGAACGAAGCATTGGCCGAGTTGGTTGCCTTCAACGAACGAGATTTCGGTTCTTTCGATAATTCGTCTCGATCGAAGCATTGGCCGAGTTGGTTGCCTTCAACGAATGAGATTTTGGTTCTTTCAATAACCCTTCTCGAGCGAAGCGTTGGCCGGGTGGGTTGCCTTCAACGAATGAGATTTCGGTTCTTTCAGTAACTCGTCTCGATCGAAGCATTGGCCATGTGGATTGCCTTCAACGAACGAGATTTCGGTTATTTCGATAAACCCTCTCGAACGAAGCATTGGCCGAGTTGGTTGCCTTCAACGAACGAGATTTCGGTTATTTCGATAACCCCTCTCGAACGAAGCATTGGCCGGGTGGGTTGCCTTCAACGAATGAGATTTCGGTTATTTCGATAACCCCTCTCGAGCGAAGCATTGGTCGGATGGGTTGCCTTCAACGAACGAGATTTCGGTTATTTCGATAACCCTCTCGAGCGAAGCATTGTCCGGGTGGGTTGCCTTCAACGAATGAGATTTCGGTTCTTTCAATAACCCTTCTCGAGCGAAGCGTTGGCCGGGTGGGTTGCCTTCATCGAATGAGATTTCGGTTCTTTCTATTTCGATAACCCCTCTCGAACGAAGCATTGGCCGGGTGGGTTGCCTTCAACGAATGAGATTTCGGTTCTTTCAATAATTCGTCTCGATCGAAGCATTGGCCGCGTGGGTTGCCTTCAACGAATGAGATTTCGGTTCTTTCAATAACCCTTCTCGAGCGAAGCGTTGGCCGGGTGGGTTGCCTTCAACGAATGAGATTTCGGTTCTTTCAATAACCCCTCTCGATCGAAGCATTGGCCGGGTGGGTTGCCTTCAACGAATGAGATTTCGGTTATTTCGATAACCCCTCTCGAACGAAGCATTGGCCGAGTGGGTTGCCTTCAACGAACGAGATTTCGGTTATTTCGATAACCCCTCTCGAACGAAGCATTGGCCGGGTGGGTTGCCTTCAACGAATGAGATTTCGGTTATTTCGATAACCCCTCTCGAGCGAAGCATTGGTCGGATGGGTTGCCTTCAACGAACGAGATTTCGGTTATTTCGATAACCCCTCTCGAGCGAAGCATTGTCCGGGTGGGTTGCCTTCAACGAATGAGATTTCGGTTCTTTCAATAACCCTTCTCGAGCGAAGCGTTGGCCGGGTGGGTTGCCTTCATCGAATGAGATTTCGGTTCTTTCAGTAACTCGTCTCGATCGAAGCATTGGCCATGTGGATTGCCTTCAACGAACGAGATTTCGGTTATTTCGATAACCCCTCTCGAACGAAGCATTGGCCGAGTTGGTTGCCTTCAACGAACGAGATTTCGGTTATTTCGATAACCCCTCTCGAACGAAGCATTGGCCGTGTCGGTTGCCTTCAACGAATGAGATTTAGGTGCTTTCAATAATTCGTCTCGATCGAAGCATTGGCCGAGTTGGTTGCCTTCAACGTACGAGATTTCGGTTATTTCGATAACCCTTCTCGAGCGAAGCATTGGCCGGGTGGGTTGCCTTCAACGAATGAGATTTCGGTTCTTTCAATAACCCTTCTCGAGCGAAGCGTTGGCCGGGTGGGTTGCCTTCAACGAATGAAATTTCGGTTCTTTCGATAACTCGTCTCGATCGAAGCATTGGCCATGTGGATTGCCTTCAACGAACGAGATTTCGGTTATTTCCATAACCCCTCTCGAGCGAAGCATTGGCCTGGTGGGTTGCCTTCAACGAACGAGATTTCGGTTCTTTCGATAACCCCTCTCGAATGAAGCATTGGCCGAGTTGGTTGCCTTCAACGAACGAGATTTCGGTTATTTCGATAACCCCTTTCGAACGAAGCATTGGCCGGGTGGGTTGCCTTCAACGAATGAGATTTCGGTTATTTCGATAACCCCTCTCGAGCGAAGCATTGGCCGGGTGGGTTGCCTTCAACGAACGAGATTTCGGTTCTTTCAGTAACTCGTCTCGATCGAAGCATTGGCCATGTGGATTGCCTTCAACGAACGAGATTTCGGTTATTTCCATAACCCCTCTCGAGCGAAGCGTTGGCCGGGTGGGTTGCCTTCAACGAACGAGATTTCGGTTCTTTCAGTAACTCGTCTCGATCGAAGCATTGGCCGCGTGGTTTGCCTTCAACGAACGAGATTTCGGTTATTTCGGTAACTCGTCTCGAGCGAAGCATTGGCCTGGTGGTTTGCCTTCAACGAACGAGATTTCGGTTATTTCGATAACCCCTCTCGAACGAAGCATTGGCCGGGTGGGTTGCCTTCAACGAATGAGATTTCGGTTCTTTCAATAATTCGTCTCGATCGAAGCATTGGCCGCGTGGGTTGCCTTCAACGAATGAGATTTCGGTTGTTTCAATAACCCTTCTCGAGCGAAGCGTTGGCCGGGTGGGTTGCCTTCAACGAATGAGATTTCGGTTCTTTCAGTAACTCGTCTCGATCGAAGCATTGGCCATGTGGATTGCCTTCAACGAACGAGATTTCGGTTATTTCGATAACCCCTCTCGAACGAAGCATTGGCCGAGTTGGTTGCCTTCAACGAACGAGATTTCGGTTATTTCGATAACCCCTTTCGAACGAAGCATTGGCCGGGTGGGTTGCCTTCAACGAATGAGATTTCGGTTCTTTCAATAATCCGTCTCGATCGAAGCATTGGCCGAGTTGGTTGCCTTCAACGAACGAGATTTCGGTTATTTCGATAACCCCTCTCGAGCGAAGCATTGGCCGGGTGGGTTGCCTTCAACGAACGAGATTTCGGTTATTTCCATAACCCCTCTCGAGCGAAGCGTTGGCCGGGTGGGTTGCCTTCAACGAATGAAATTTCGGTTCTTTCAGTAACTCGTCTCGATCGAAGCATTGGCCGTGTGGATTGCCTTCAACGAACGAGATTTCGGTTATTTCCATAACCCCTCTCGAGCGAAGCATTGGCCTGGTGGTTTGCCTTCAACGAACGAGATTTCGGTTATTTCGATAACCCCTCTCGAATGAAGCATTGGCCGAGTTGGTTGCCTTCAACGAACGAGATTTCGGTTATTTCGATAACCCCTCTCGAACGAAGCATTGGCCGGGTGGGTTGCCTTCAACGAATGAGATTTCGGTTCTTTCAATAATTCATCTCGATCGAAGCATTGGCCGCGTGGGTTGCCTTCAACGAACGAGATTTCGGTTATTTCGATAACCCCTCTCGAGCCAGATCAGGTGGAATACCAGTGAGTGGAAAACTTCTCCAAGAAACGGCAAAAACTTTCAATGAACTTCTAAAGGGTCCTGCCAATTTTACAGCCAGCAATGGATATCTGGAATCATTTCAGAAAAGACATTCGATGAGAAGTTTAAAAACGCAAGGTGAAATACTGTCTGCCGATGCAACCCGCTAAACAATATTCCGTTACAGCAACATCTTTGAAACGTCGCATTATAGCCATGCGACCAAACTTGTTTCATTGCAAAAACTTTTTTGGGACGTCCTTGGAACCAGAAATGTCCTGCCACATTTACGGTTTTTAAATAACGTTTCATTCGTAACGTACCTGCGACGTTTGAAAACTATACATCCAACGTTTTAAAAACGTTACATTAAACGGTCATAAATAAAAATTATAAGAAATTCGACGAATTATTTTATTCAATTCGAATTTTATTATTATTTATGTATCGTTAGATATGTTATGAAAGAATGTAGTTTTATAATTTTACTCGCAAATAAATCTATGAATCTAAGAAAAATCCATCCCGACCGAGGATCGAGCCCGGGTCTACCGGTTACAACGCTGACGTCTTAATCACTACGCTACGCTCGCATACGTATTACCATGCGAACGAGAGCTCTTATACTCAATCGTAGAAGGCTTCTTGATAAATGCGGGTTTAGTTTAAACAAGATATGTTTAATTAATTTTGTCATTTCTATATTGGGAATAATAATATTTTAATATTATTTGACTATTTTGTAGTAATTTATTGTAATTTAAATAAATATTTTTAAGATATCCGTATAATATTTTTTTTAAACGAAATGGATTAATAGATAATGTTTAAAAAAATGTAAAGTTAATTGACACACGTATATTTTACAAATGCACTACTTGGAAATAAGTTATGAAATTACGCGGATATTAAAATTAACACAAGTGAACCACTTTTTAAATTATGAATTAAATTTAATACAATTTACATTAAAAATAATAAGGTGCGAGTTATTTTTCTGGACAAGTGACGGAAATTTTGTACATAAATATATTAAAAGCGAACGAGTTTTTTAAAATAAATACACTGTATATATAAAATGCATATTCTCTAAATATTACAAAACCCGTTTCAATTTCAAATGTGAAGTATAACAATAGTTAAATTTCACTTCATTGCAGTCTCAGCCTCAAATTACTCTATATTTTAAATTATTTTGTGTAGTAAATATTTTTTTAAACGAAATTGATTAATAGACACTGTTAAAAAAAATGTAAAGTTAATTGACACACGTATATTTTACAAATGCACTACTTGGAAATAATTTTATAATTACGCGGATATTAAAATTATCATAAGTGAACCAATTTTTAAATTATGCATTAAATTTAATACAATTTACATTAAAATAGTGGAGCAGAAGAATTCAAAACAATATTTCGAAGTTACATCGATGACTTTGGATATGATATAGACTGCATATATAATTGTGACGAGACAGGTCTCCTATGGAAAGTGCTTCCAGGAGATACACTTGTCCAAGGTGGTATTAGAAAAGCACCAGGTTGGAAGCTGGCAAAAGACCGTGTCACTCCGATGATGTGTGCTAATGCTTCTGGCACTCATAAAATTAAATTATTCATGATTGGGAAGGCGAAACGCCCACGTGCATTCAACGGTTTAAATAGGCAATCACTGCCAGTTGTGTACGCTTCACAAAAAAATTCCTGGATGGACAAAACTTTATTTCTACAGTGGTACACTGAAGTCTTTTTGCCTGAAATTGAGCAAAAACACAGAGACAGTGGAAAAAAATGTCTACTAGTGTTGGACAATGCTCCTACTCACCCACCGGAGCATGAATTAAATAAAATTAGAGACCTGTGCTCAGTGGTATATTTGCCTCCACACGTGACATCCCTAATTCAACCTATGGATCAGGGAGTTATTGAAAAATGTAAAAGGATATATAGGAAAAATCTTTTACGAGCACTTTTGATTACTGAAAATGCAAATGTACAAAATTTCATGAAGAAGATGAATATTTATAAATGCTTATTATATGCATCTGATGCCTGGGACTCATTAACGCAAAATAATTTAAGAAATGCATGGCGAAAAGTGATTGCAGAAGAATCTGAAGAAATTGATAATCTCGGATCAGTTGACGACATAATTTCAATTATGCAACAAATGCCCGACTACAATGCTGTGAATGCTGAACAAGCGGAAGCATGGTTGACACATGATGACTGCGACCCTGGCTGGGAACTTCAATCACACGAACAAATTGTATTTGGAACGCTTGATGATGAAGAAGAGAATAACCTAGAGGATAATGAACCGGATGATCTGACACAACATATGGCACCTAGTAATATGGAAGCGTTAAAAGCCTTTGAAGTAGTGCAAAAATGGGCACATAGTAGATGGGACCTTAATTCAGAGCAATTAAACGTAATGAACAATGTACGAAGTATGTGTTGTGAAGTAGCATTAAGCGATTATAAAAATAATACTCCGTAAAAAAAATGTAACTCTATTTTATTTAAAACATAGGTTGTAATTATTATAGATTAAAATATGAATTACATTATTATTTTATTAGTGGTAATAAAGTTTAAACATTAAAAATGAGTCAAAAGTATTTTTTTATTATATTTGGTCAAATAAGTTTCCAGCTTTTGCAAGGATATACACTTAATTACAAATAATGCATGTGTGAACGTATGTGTGAATTTGGAAGGAGATATTTTTTATTGATTCCGTAACAATTCAACAAGACATAATTTTACAAAAAGAAGGTTTACCGGTAATCCTGATTGAATATCGCACGAAGAGGGTAACTAATGCAATTAATGCAAGTTATGTATACATTTGGAAGGAGATATTTTCTTTTATAATTATGAATTAAAATTTATAGCTTCATTTGATTTAAAATTTTATATTTTATAGTAAAAATTTGTAATGTAGAGGAGAATAAAGAAAAAGTCTATTAAGCGCATGAATCGTATTGACAAGGAACTCGTTAAAGTACTTTGCAGCATTTAAAACTGACAAACAAATTAATGATATTTCTACTCTTTATTGATCTCATAACGATTCAGCAAGACATTTGTGGCACGGTTGAGTAAATAATTAAGTTAATAAACAAATAAATATACGAATAAAAAATATTATTGATGATTTCTGCTGTTCGGAAAAATGTGCTCTTATGATGGAGTAAGTTTTAGTCAACCATTGACTTAGTCGACTGAGCCCATAGTTGACTAAAACTTGACTGTAAGACTGACAGTCAATTATGAGTCAAGACTTACTATCAGCTGCCCGAATGTTGCTTGGGGTAAACAGTCAAGTTCTTAAAAATTCATTCAATTAATAACATTTCAACTTACTCCGTTTCACTGCATTTGACTTTGTTAATCGTAGAAGATTCATTTATAAGAGCCCATTTTTCCGAACAGCAGAAATCATCAACAATATGTATAAAAATCTGTGACAACAAATCATCAATGTGATTTTTTTATTCGTATATTTATTTGTTTATTAACTTAATTAATTACTCAACCACAAATGTCTTACTGAATTGTTATGAGATCAATAACGAGTAGAAATATCATTGAATTGTTTGTCAGTTTTAAATGCTGCAAAGTACTTTAACGAGTTCCTTGTCAATACGATCCATGCGCTTAATAGACTTTTTCTTTATTCTCCTCTACATTCCAAATTTTTACTGTAAAATATAAAATTTTAAATCAAATGAAGCTATAAATTTGAATTCATAATTATAAAAGAAAATATCTCCTTCCAAATGCATACATAACCTGCATTAATTGCATCAGTTATCCTCTTCATGCGATATTCAGTCAGGATTACCGGTAAACCTTATATTTTGTATATATTTTATAACATACACTGTAAGTTCACATAATTATATATAAACATAATATGTACATATTCACTCATTTACATGGTAGGATAAACGGGATAAACACAGGTTTTTAGCGCGCACACATATGTCATACCAACTTAACATACATACATACATTGTATATATGTGAGGGCTTGTAGTGGGGAGAATAGCGGGGAAGAAAATATGCATTTGGACAGGACTATGCATTTGGACAAGGCCTACTGTATGTAGTTCGCATAACCTTTTATGGCTCCCATTGCAATGTCGTATTCGTATTCCTGTCGAATTGTAGTGCGATATCCCACATAAACACGCGCTAAATAATACCTAAAAATATTTCTGAAATATATTGTGTATTAGTATAAATGTGTGTTTTTATTTTGTAGCCCGTTGATAATGCAAGTTAAATTCTAATAAAAAAGATAATAATTAAAATAAAAAAGACAGAGAATGATGCACCTGTCAAATTATTCATTTTCAAATCCCATACTTTCCCACATTGAAAAAGTTCCCACAATTCCATTTCCTGCAAACAAATTGTGTAAATATTCCTCTCCTATCTAAATTTATATGATTAATTTAATGCAAAATGTAGGTATCGTGGAGGGTACACATGTATTGTTTTGTTTTGCAGTTTTTTAAAAAAGTATATTTAACTACATATACACAAAAAGAAATAGTTTACAGAAATACCAGTACATAAAAGTATTTCATAAGAGTATTTTTCATGGATGTAATCTTATAAAGTTATTGTGAAGCCAAATGATGCGCCTGATACAGAATGAACGCCCCATTTAAGAGTAATAGGCCATAGCAGGTTTTTATTTGATATTAATGTTTTACATATATTTCATAAAAATAACGTGCTTTCTTATGTTGACAACTTGAAAGAAAGTGATGTACAAAGTTTCAGCCTTTACGTACAATTGATTCGAAATGGCATTAGTCTTTCTGAAGTTTCAACTAGTCGATGATTTTTGCCTAAATTCGACTTTTCTAATTGAGGGACAAGGGGCAATATAAAAAATACAGGCTGATTCTACATGACAAAAACAAATCAAAAAGCTACAAATGATTTTTTTTTGTAAACCTAATAGATTGTGAGAAAAAAATTTATGAATTTTGACAAAAAATTGACTAGTTTGAAATTTCAGAACGACTAATGCCATTTCGAATCTATTGTACGTAAAGGGCAGAAATTTTGTCAAGCACTTTCGAGTTGTCAAGATAAGAAAGCAAGTTATTCTTATGAAATATATATAAAATATTAATATCAAATGGATACCTGCTATGACATTTTACTCTTAAATGAAGCATTCATTCTGAATCATGCGCATAATTTGGCTTAACAATAACTTTATAAGACAGCTGTGAAGATTATTATTATGAAATACTTTCATGTACCGATATATTAAATTTGTATTTTACTTGGGCTGAATACAAACCAGGTTCGTGGTAACCCCAAACTTCGAGTTTGTTTATATTTTTTACAATTATTATGATCGAAGAATACAGGACAGTAAGTTTGAACTGATGCTTCGTCTTTTAGATTAGCTAATTTCTGTTAAGAGCTGTCAAATATCTAATAGTACACTGTACTATCTAATGTTAATATCTAATAAAATAATGGTGTAAATATCTTATAATACAGCTTAAGAACTGTCAAATATCTAACAGTAAACCAGGTGTGCGCTGAGCCATTTCCGTGTACTATTAGATATTTGACAGTTCTTCAAACATTAGCTGGTCTAAAAGACGAAGGATCAGTTCGAACTTACTGTCCTGTATTCTTCAGTCCTAATAATTGTATAAAATATCACTCACCGAGCGTAGCGAGGTTAGAATGCCCACTTTCGGTGCATGCAGGCTGAAGGACAACAGTATATAAGCTCCAATTGTATTACATATTGGAAGGCGATAGTCACACACATTGTCGCTAACACACTTCAACAAAACTTGTTCCGCCTCAGGACATATTTGTAATTAATTTGTTTTTTTTTTTACTTACCTTCAAAAATTTCGATTAACTCGTTCAACGAGTTATTCTCCAGCCAAGTGATAACTTGTCATTCCAATTTGACAATTTGTTCTTCCATTGTCACTTATGAGAATTCGAGTAATGACATCACACGTACACGAACCTCGCGCGTATGTGTGTGTGTGTGAACTTATGGCAGTCATCACCGTGCGAGGGCAGCACCGGCTATTTCTAGCACGGTTCTTATCCGAAATCTCGCGGTGACTTCCATAGCACAGATAAGAACCGTTGTTCCGAGAAATACGGCAAAATTTATTTCAGGGATTACGCTGCCATTACTGCACGGAAACGATTTCTGTAAACTCAGTAATGTTTCTGATCATCGTAGAATTACTTTCTTGGAAGCCGATTTTGCAATAACTGCCTAAAACTTCTGTATTTATCGAAAAACGATTTGAGGTGAACGAGTT
>JAQOWT010000282.1:0-25728 GCA_030407085.1 Trichopria drosophilae
GCCTTAAAATGCGGCCCACGACTGATTTATGTGTTTATAAGTAGTTAACAACTGGAAAACCCGGGGTTTTTACAAAATATATGAGATTTGCTCCAGGATACGAGGCTTAGCATGGTACGGGATCATAACAAATAATTGCGAATTCTAGTAAATATATTGACAAACAATATCTAATACCTGAAAATGCGGCACACGACTGATTTAATTGTTTAAAATTAGTTAATGACTGGAAAACTCGAGGTTTTTACACAACAGATGAGATTTTCTCCATATTACGAGTCCTAGCATGGTACATGATCTTCACAAATCATTGTGAATTATAGTAAATATATTGACAAACAATACTAAATACCTGAAATTGCGACACACGACTGATTTAATTGTTCAAAAGTAGTTAACAACTGGAAAACTCGAGGTTTTTACACAATAGATGAGGTTTTCTCCATATTACGAGGCCTAGCATGGTACGGGATCTTAGCAAATCATTGTGAATTATAGTAAATATATTGACAAATAATACATAATACCTGAAATTGCGACACACGACTGATTTAATTGTTCAAAAGTAGTTAACAACTGGAAAACTCGCGGTTTTTACGCAATACATGAGATTTTCTCCACATTACGAGGCTTAGCATGGTACGGGATCTTAACAGATCGTTGTGAATTATAGTAAATATATTGACAAATAATACCTAATGCCTTAAAATGCGGCCCACGACTGATTTATGTGTTTATAAGTAGTTAACAACTGGAAAACCCGGGGTTTTTACAAAATATATGAGATTTGCTCCAGAATACGAGGCTTATCATGGTACGGGATCATAACAAATAATTGCGAATTCTAGTAAATATATTGACAAACAATATCTAATACCTGAAAATGCGGCACACGACTGATGTAATTGTTTAAAATTAGTTAACAACTGGAAAACTCGAGGTTTTTACACAATAGATGAGGTTTTCTCCATATTACGAGGCCTAGCATTGTACGGGATCTTAACAAATCATTGTGAATTATAGTAAATATATTGACAAACAATACCTAATACCTGAAAATGCGGCACACGACTGACTTAATTGTTTAAAATTAGTTAACAACTGGAAAACTCGGGGTTTTTACACAACAAATGAGATTTTCTCCATATTACGAGGCCTAGCGTGGTACGGGATCTTAACAGATCGTTGTGAATTATAGTAAATATATTGACAAACAATACATAATACCTAAAAATGCGGCACACGACTGATGTAATTGTTTAAATTTAGTTAACAACTGGAAAACTCGAGGTTTTTACACAATAGATGAGGTTTTCTACATATTACGAGGCCTAGCATGGTACGGGATCTTAACAAATCATTATGAATTATAGTAAATATATTGACAAATAATTCCTCATACATGAAAATGCGGCACACGACTGATTTATGTGTTTAAAAGTAGTTAACAACTGGAAAACCCGGGGTTATTACACAATACATGAGAATTTCTCCACATTACGAGCCCTAGCATGGTACGGGATCTTAACAGATCATTGTGAATTCTAGTAAATATAATAACAAAACATACCTAATACCTGACAATGCGGCACACGACTGATTTAATTGTTTAAAATTAGTTAACAACTGGAAAACTCGGGATTTTTACACAATACATGAGAATTACTCCACATTACGAGGCTTAGCCTGGTACCGGATCTTAAAAAATCGTTGTGAATTCTATTAAATATATTGACAAATAATTCCTCATACATGAAAATGCGGCCCACGACTGATTTATGTGTTTATAAGTAGTTAACAACTGGAAAACCCGGGATTTTTACACAATACATGAGAATTTCTCCACATTACGAGGCTTAGCCTGGTACCGGATCTTAAAAAATCGTTGTGAATTCTATTAAATATATTGACAAACAATACATAATACCTGAAAATACGGCACACGACTGATTTAATTGTTTAAAATTAGTTAACATCTGGAAAACTCGCGGTTTTTACGCAATACATGAGATTTTCTCCACATTACGAGGCTTAGCATGGTAGGGGATCTTAACAAATCATTGTGAATTATAGTAAATATATTGACAAACAATACATAATACCTGAAAATGCGGCACACGACTGATTTAATTGTTTAAAATTAGTTAACAACTGGAAAACTCGGGGTTTTTACACAATAGATGGGATTTTCTCCATATTACGAGAACTAGCACGGTACAGGATCTTCACAAATCGTTGTGAATTATAGTAAATATATTGACAAACAATACTAAATACCTGAAAATGCGGCACACGACTGATTTATGTGTTTAAAAGTAGTTAACAACTGGAAAACTCGGGATTTTTACATAATACATGAGAATTTCTCCACATTACGAGGCTTAGCCTGGTACCGGATCTTAAAAAATCGTTGTGAATTCTATTAAATATATTGACAAACAATACATAATACCTGAAAATGCGGCACACGACTGATTTAATTGTTTAAAATTAGTTAACAACTGGAAAACTCGAGGTTTTAACACAATAGATGAGATTTTCTCCATATTACGAGGCCTAGCATGGTACGGGCTCTTAACAAATCATTCTGAATTATAGTAAATGTATTGACAAATAATACCTAATACCTTAAAATGCGGCCCACGACTGATTTATGTGTTTATAAGTAGTTAACAACTGGCAAACTCGGGATTTTTACACAATACATGAGAATTTCTCCACATTACGAGGCTTAGCATGGTACGGGATCTTAACAAATAATTGCGAATTCTAGTAAATATATTGACAAACAATACCTAATACCTGAAAATACGGCACACGACTGATTTAATCGTTTAAAATTAGTTAACATCTGGAAAACTCGCGGTTTTTACGCAATACATGAGATTTTCTCCACATTACGAGGCTTAGCATGGTAGGGGATCTTAACAAATCGTTGTGAATTATAGTAAATATATTGATAAACAATACCTAATACATGAAAATGCGGCACACGACTGATTTAATTGTTTAAAATTAGTTAACAACTGGAAAACTCGAGGTTTTTACACAATACATGAGAATTTCTCCACATTACGAGCCCTAGCATGGTACGGGATCTTAACAGATCATTGTGAATTCTAGTAAATATAATAACAAAACATACCTAATACCTGACAATGCGGCACACGACTGATTTAATTGTTTAAAATTAGTTAACAACTGGAAAACTCGGGGTTTTTACACAACAGATGAGATTTTCTCCATATTACGAGGCCTAGCGTGGTACGGGATCTTAACCGATCGTTGTGAATTATAGTAAATATATTGACAAACAATACCTAATACCTGAAAAGGCGGCACACGACTGATTTAATTGTTTAAAATTAGTTAACAACTGGAAAACTCGGGGTTTTTACAAAATATATGAGATTTGCTCCAGAGTACGAGGCTTAGCATGGTACGGGATCATAACAAATAATTGCGAATTCTAGTAAATATATTGACAAACAATATCTAAAACCTGAAAATGCGGCACACGACTGATGTAATTGTTTAAAATGAGTTAACATCTGGAAAACTCGAGGTTTTTACACAATAGATGAGGTTTCTCCATATTACGAGGCCTAGCATGGTACGGGATCTTAACAAATCGTAGGAAATTATAGTAAATATATTGACAAATAATAGCTAATGCCTTAAAATGCGGCCCACGACTGATTTATGTGTTTATAAGTAGTTAACAACTGGAAAACCCGGGGTTTTTACAAAATATATGATATTTGCTCCAGAATACGAGGCTTAGCATGGTACGGGATCTTAACAAATAATTGCGAATTCTAGTAAATATATTGACAAACAATATCTAATACCTGAAAATGCGGCACACGACTGATTTAATTGTTTAAAATTAGTTAACAACTGGAAAACTCGAGGTTTTTACACAATAGATGAGGTTATCTCCATATTACGAGGCCTAGCATGGTACGGGATCTTAACAAATCATTGTGAATTATAGTAAATATATTGACAAATAATACCTCATACCTGAAAATGCGGCACGCGACTGATTTAATTGTTTAAAATTAGTTAACAACTGGAAAACTCGGGATTTTTACACAATACATGAGAATTTCTCCACATTACGAGGCTTAGCCTGGTACCGGATCTTAAAAAATCGTTGTGAATTCTATTAAATATGTTGACAAACAATACATAATACCTAAAAATGCGGCACACGACTGATGTAATTGTTTAAAATTAGTTAACAACTGGAAAACTCGAGGTTTCTATACAATAGATGGGATTTTCTCCATGGTTCGGGATCTTAACAGATAATTGTGAATTATAGTAAATATATTTATAAACAATACCTATTAGCTGAAAATGACGTACACGACTGATTTAATTGATTAAAAGTAGTTAACATCTGGAAAACTCGCGGTTTTTACGCAATACATGAGATTTTCTCCACATTACGAGGCTTAGCATGGTAGGGGATCTTAACAAATCGTTGTGAATTATAGTAAATATATTGATAAACAATACCTAATACATGAAAATGCGGCACACGACTGATTTAATTGTTCAAAAGTAGTTAACAACTGGAAAACTCGAGGTTTTTACACAATAGATGAGGTTTTCTCCATATTACGAGTCCTAGCACGGTACAGGATCTTCACAAATCGTTGTGAATTATAGTAAATATATTGACAAACAATACTAAATACCTGAAAATGCGGCACACGACTGATTTATGTGTTTAAAGGTAGTTAACAACTGGAAAACTCGGGATTTTTACACAATACATGAGAATTTCTCCACATTACGAGGCTTAGCCTGGTACCGGATCTTAAAAAATCGTTGTGAATTCTATTAAATATATTGACAAACAATACATAATACCTGAAAATGCGGCACACGACTGATTTAAGTGTTTATAAGTAGTTAACAACTGGAAAACCCGGGGTTTTTACACAACAGATGAGATATTCTCAATATTACGAGGCCTAGCGTGGTACGGGATCTTAACAGATCGTTGTGAATTATAGTAAATATATTGACAAACAATACCTAATACCTGTAAATGCGGCACACGACTGATTTAGTTGTTTAAAATTAGTTAACAACTGGAAAACTCGGGATTTTTACACAATAGATGAGGTTTTCTCCATATTACGAGTCCTAGCATGGTACAGGATCTTCACAAATCGTTGTGAATTATAGTAAATATATTGACAAACAATACTAAATACCTGAAAATGCGGCACACGACTGATTTATGTGTTTAAAAGTAGTTAACAACTGGAAAACTCGGGATTTTTACACAATACATGAGAATTTCTCCACATTACGAGGCTTAGCCTGGTACCGGATCTTAAAAAATCGTTGTGAATTATAGTAAATATATTGACAAACAATACCTAATACCTGAAAATGCGGCACACGACTGATTTAATTGTTTAAAATTAGTTAACAACTGGAAAACTCGGGGTTTTTACACAATAGATGGGATTTTCTCCATATTACGAGTCCTAGCACGGTACAGGATCTTCACAAATCGTTGTGAATTATAGTAAATATATTGACAAACAATACTAAATACCTGAAAATGCGGCACACGACTGATTTATGTGTTTAAAAGTAGTTAACAACTGGAAAACTCGGGATTTTTACACAATACATGAGAATTTCTCCACATTACGAGGCTTAGCCTGGTACCGGATCTTAAAAAATCGTTGTGAATTATAGTAAATATATTGATAAACAATACCTAATACATGAAAATGCGGCACACGACTGATTTAATTGTTTAAAATTAGTTAATAACTGGAAAACTCGAGGTTTTTACACAATAGATGGGATTTTCTCCATGGTTCGGGATCTTAACAGATAATTGTGAATTATAGTAAATATATTGATAAACAATACCTAATACCTGAAAATGCCGTACACGACTGATTTAATTGATTAAAAGTAGTTAACAACTGGAAAACTCGAGGTTTTTACACAATAGATGAGGTTTTCTCCATATTACGAGTCCTAGCATGGTACAGGATCTTCACAAATCGTTGTGAATTATAGTAAATATATTGACAAACAATACTAAATACCTGAAAATGCGGCACACGACTGATTTATGTGTTTAAAATTAGTTAATAACGGGAAAACTCGAGGTTTTTACACAACAGATGAGATTTTCTCCATATTACGAGGCCTAGCGTGGTACGGGATCTTAACAGATCGTTGTGAATTATAGTAAATATATTGACAAACAATACCTAATACCTGAAAATGCGGCACACGACTGATTTAATAGTTTAAAATTAGTTAACAACTGGAAAACTTGGGATTTTTACACAATACATGAGAATTTCTCCACATTACGAGGCTTAGCCTGGTACCGGATCTTAAAAAATCGTTGTGAATTCTATTAAATATATTGACAAACAATACATAATACCTGAAAATGCGGCACACGACTGATTTAATTGTTTAAAATTAGTTAACAACTGGAAAACTCGGGGTTTTTACACAATAGATGGGATTTTCTCCATGGTTCGGGATCTTAACAGATAATTGTGAATTATAGTAAATATATTGATAAACAATACCTAATACCTGAGAATGCCGTACACGACTGATTTAATTGATTAAAAGTAGTTAACATCTGGAAAACTCGCGATTTTTACGCAATACATGAGATTTTCTCCACATTACGAGGCTTAGCATGGTAGGGGATCTTAACAAATCGTTGTGAATTATAGTAAATATATTGATAAACAATGCCTAATACATGAAAATGCGGCACACGACTGATTTAATTGTTTAAAATTAGTTAATGACTGGAAAACTCGAGGTTTTTACACAAGAGATGAGATTTTCTCCATATTACGAGGCCTAGCATGGTACGGGATCTTAGCAAATCATTGTGAATTATAGTAAATATATTGACAAACAATACTAAATACCTGAAATTGCGACACACGACTGATTTAATTGTTCAAAAGTAGTTAACAACTGGAAAACTCGGGATTTTTCCACAATACATGAGAATTTCTCCACATTACGAAGTTTAGCCTGGTACCGGATCTTAAAAAATCGTTGTGAATTCTATTAAATATATTGACAAACAATACATAATACCTAAAAATGCGGCACACGACTGATGTAATTGTTTAAATTTAGTTAACAACTGGAAAACTCGAGGTTTTTACACAATAGATGAGGTTTTCTCCATATTACGAGGCTTTGCATGGTACGGGATCTTAACAAATCATTGTGAATTATAGTAAATATATTGACAAATAATACATAATACCTGAAATTGCGACACACGACTGATTTAATTGTTCAAAAGTAGTTAACAACTGGAAAACTCGCGGTTTTTACGCAATAGATGAGGTTTTCTCCATATTACGAGGCCTAGCATGGTACGGGATCTTAGCAAATCATTGTGAATTATAGTAAATATATTGACAAACAATACTAAATACCTGAAATTGCGACACACGACTGATTTAATTGTTCAAAAGTAGTTAACAACTGGAAAACTCGAGGTTTTTACACAATAGATGAGGTTTTCTCCATATTACGAGGCTTAGCATGGTACGGGATCTTAACAAATCATTGTGAATTATAGTAAATATATTGACAAATAATACATAATACCTGAAATTGCGACACACGACTGATTTAATTGTTCAAAAGTAGTTAACAACTGGAAAACTCGGGATTTTTACACAATACATGAGAATTACTCCACATTACGAGGCTTAGCCTGGTACCGGATCTTAAAAAATCGTTGTGAATTCTATTAAATATATTGACAAACAATACATAATACCTGAACATGCGGCACACGACTGACTTAATTGTTTAAAATTAGTTAACAACTGGAAAACTCGGGGTTTTTACACAACAAATGAGATTTTCTCCACATTACGAGGCTTAGCATGGTAGGGGATCTTAACAAATCGTTGTGAATTATAGTAAATATATTGATAAACAATACCTAATACATGAAAATGCGGCACACGACTGATTTAATTGTTCAAAAGTAGTTAACAACTGGAAAACTCGAGGTTTTTACACAATAGATGGGATTTTCTCGCATGGTTCGGGATCTTAACAGATAATTGTGAATTATAGTAAATATATTGATAAACAATACCTAATACCTGAAAATGCCGTACACGACTGATTTAATTGATTAAAAGTAGTTAACATCTGGAAAACCCGGGGTTTTTACACAATACATGAGAATTTCTCCACATTACGAGTCCTAGCATGGTACGGGATCATAACAAATAATTGCGAATTCTAGTAAATATATTGACAAATAATACATAATACCTGAAATTGCGACACACGACTGATTTATGTGTTTATAAGTAGTTAACAACTGGAAAACCCGGGGTTTTTACAAAATATATGATATTTGCTCCAGAATACGAGGCTTAGCATGGTACGGGATCTTAACAAATAATTGCGAATTCTAGTAAATATATTGACAAACAATATCTAATACCTGAAAATGCGGCACACGACTGATTTAAGTGTTTATAAGTAGTTAACAACTGGAAACCCCGGGGTTTTTACAAAATATAGGAGATTTGCTCCAGAATACGAGGCTTAGCCTGGTACGGGATCTTAACAAATAATTGCGAATTCTAGTAAATATATTGACAAACAATATCTAATACCTGAAAATGCGGCACACGACTGATTTAATTGTTAAAATTAGTTAATGACTGGAAAACTCGAGGTTTTTACACAACAGATGAGATTTTCTCCATATTACGAGGCCTAGCGTGGTACGGGATCTTAACAGATCGTTGTGAATTATAGTAAATATATTGACAAACAATACCTAATACCTGAAAATGCGGCACACGACTGATTTATGTGTTTAAAAGTAGTTAACAACTGGAAAACTCGGGATTTTTACACAATACATGAGAATTTCTCCACATTACGAGGCTTAGCCTGGTACCGGATCTTAAAAAATCGTTGTAAATTCTATTAAATATGTTGACAAACAATACATAATACCTAAAAATGCGGCACACGACTGATGTAATTGTTTAAAATTAGTTAACAACTGGAAAACTCGAGGTTTCTATACAATAGATGGGATTTTCTCCATGGTTCGGGATCTTAACAGATAATTGTGAATTATAGCAAATATATTTATAAAGAATACCTAATACCTGAAAATGCCGTACACGACTGATTTAATTGATTAAAAGTAGTTAACATCTGGAAAACTCGCGGTTTTTACGCAATACATGAGATTTTCTCCACATTACGAGGCTTAGCATGGTAGGGGATCATAACAAATCGTTGTGAATTATAGTAAATATATTGATAAACAATACCTAATACATGAAAATGCGGCACACGACTGATTTAATTGTTCAAAAGTAGTTAACAACTGGAAAACTCGAGGTTTTTACACAATAGATGAGGTTTTCTCCATATTACGAGTCCTAGCACGGTACAGGATCTTCACAAATCGTTGTGAATTATAGTAAATATATTGACAAACAATACTAAATACCTGAAAATGCGGCACACGACTGATTTATGTGTTTAAAAGTAGTTAACAACTGGAAAACTCGGGGTTTTTACACAATAGATGAGATTTTCTCCATGGTTCGGGATCTTAACAGATAATTGTGAATTATAGTAAATATATTGATAAACAATACCTAATACCTGAAAATGCCGTACACGACTGATTTAATTGATTAAAAGTAGTTAACATCTGGAAAACTCGCGATTTTTACACAACAGATGAGATATTCTCAATATTACGAGGCCTAGCGTGGTACGGGATCTTAACAGATCGTTGTGAATTATAGTAAATATATTGACAAACAATACCTAATACCTGTAAATGCGGCACACGACTGATTTAGTTGTTTAAAATTAGTTAACAACTGGAAAACTCGGGATTTTTACACAATAGATGAGGTTTTCTCCATATTACGAGTCCTAGCATGGTACAGGATCTTCACAAATCGTTGTGAATTATAGTAAATATATTGACAAACAATACTAAATACCTGAAAATGCGGCACACGACTGATTTATGTGTTTAAAAGTAGTTAAGAACTGGAAAACTCGGGATTCTTAAACAATACATGAGAATTTCTCCACATTACGAGGCTTAGCCTGGTACCGGATCTTAAAAAATCGTTGTGAATTCTATTAAATATATTGACAAACAATACATAATACCTGAAAATGCGGCACACGACTGATTTAATTGTTTAAAATTAGTTAACAACTGGAAAACTCGGGGTTTTTACACAACAGATGAGATTTTCTCCATATTACGAGGCCTAGCGTGGTACGGGATCTTAACAGATCGTTGTGAATTATAGTAAATATATTGACAAACAATACCTAATACCTGAAAATGCGGCACACGACTGATTTATGTGTTTAAAAGTAGTTAACAACTGGAAAACTCGGGATTTTTACACAATACATGAGAATTTCTCCACATTACGAGGCTTAGCCTGGTACCGGATCTTAAAAAATCGTTGTGAATTCTATTAAATATATTGACAAACAATACATAATACCTGAAAATGCGGCACACGACTGATTTAATTGTTTAAAATTAGTTAACAACTGGAAAACTCGGGGTTTTTACACAATAGATGGGATTTTCTCCATATTACGAGTCCTAGCACGGTACAGGATCTTCACAAATCGTTGTGAATTATAGTAAATATATTGACAAACAATACTAAATACCTGAAAATGCGGCACACGACTGATTTAATGGTTTAAAATTAGTTAACAACTGGAAAACTTGGGATTTTTACACAATACATGAGAATTTCTCCACATTACGAGGCTTAGCCTGGTACCGGATCTTAAAAAATCGTTGTGAATTCTATTAAATATATTGACAAACAATACATAATACCTGAAAATGCGGCACACGACTGATTTAATTGTTTAAAATTAGTTAACAACTGGAAAACTCGAGGTTTTTACACAATAGATGAGGTTTTCTCCATATTACGAGTCCTAGCACGGTACAGGATCTTCACAAATCGTTGTGAATTATAGTAAATATATTGACAAACAATACTAAATACCTGAAAATGCGGCACACGACTGATTTATGTGTTTAAAGGTAGTTAACAACTGGAAAACTCGGGATTTTTACACAATACATGAGAATTTCTCCACATTACGAGGCTTAGCCTGGTACCGGATCTTAAAAAATCGTTGTGAATTCTATTAAATATATTGACAAACAATACATAATACCTGAAAATGCGGCACACGACTGATTTAAGTGTTTATAAGTAGTTAACAACTGGAAAACTCGGGGTTTTTACACAATAGATGGGATTTTCTCCATGGTTCGGGATCTTAACAGATAATTGTGAATTATAGTAAATATATTGATAAACAATACCTAATACCTGAAAATGCCGTACACGACTGATTTAATTGATTAAAAGTAGTTAACAACTGGAAAACTCGAGGTTTTTACACAATAGATGAGGTTTTCTCCATATTACGAGTCCTAGCATGGTACAGGATCTTCACAAATATATTGATAAACAATACCTAATACATGAAAATGCGGCACACGACTGATTTAATTGTTTAAAATTAGTTAATAACTGGAAAACTCGGGGTTTTTACAAAATATATGAGATTTGCGCCAGAGTACGAGGCTTAGCATGGTACGGGATCATAACAAATAATTGCGAATTCTAGTAAATATATTGACAAACAATATCTAAAACCTGAAAATGCGGCACACGACTGACTTAATTGTTTAAAATTAGTTAACAACTGGAAAACTCGGGGTTTTTACGCAATAGATGAGATTTTCTCCACATTACGAGGCTTAGCATGGTACGGGATCTTAACAAATCGTTGGAAATTATAGTAAATATATTGACAAATAATAACTAATGCCTTAAAATGCGGCACACGACTGACTTAATTGTTTAAAATTAGTTAACAACTGGAAAACTCGGGGTTTTTACACAATAGATGAGATTTTCTCCATATTACGAGGCTTAGCATGGTACGGGATCTTAACGAATAATTGTGAATTATAGTAAATATATTGACAAACAATACCTAAAACATGAAAATTCGGCACACGACTGATTTAATTGATTAAAAGTAGTTAACATCTGGAAAACTCGCGATTTTTACGCAATACATGAGATTTTCTCCACATTACGAGGCTTAGCATGGTAGGGGATCTTAACAAATCGTTCCGAATTATAGTAAATATATTGATAAACAATGCCTAATACATGAAAATGCGGCACACGACTGATTTAATTGTTTAAAATTAGTTAACAACTGGAAAACTCGGGGTTTTTACACAATACATGAGATTTACTCCACATTACGAGGCTTAGCATGGTAAGTGATCTTAACAAATCGTTGTGAATTCTAGTAAATATATTGACAAACCACACCGTATACCTGCAAATGCGCCATACGACTGATGTAATTGTTTAAAATGAGTTAACATCTGGAAAACTCGAGGTTTTTACACAACAGATGAGATTTTCTCCATATTACGAGGCCTAGCGTGGTACGGGATCTTAACAGATAATTGTGAATTATAGTAAATATATTTATAAACAATACCTAATACCTGAAAATGCGGCACACGACTGATTTATGTGTTTAAAAGTAGTTAACAACTGGAAAACTCGGGATTTTTACACAATACATGAGAATTTCTCCACATTACGAGGCTTAGCATGGTAGGGGATCTTAACAAATCGTTGTGAATTATAGTAAATATATTGATAAACAATGCCTAATACATGAAAATGCGACACACGACTGATTTAATTGTTTAAAATTAGTTAACAACTGGAAAACTCGAGGTTTTTACACAATAGATGAGGTTATCTCCATATTACGAGGCCTAGCATGGTACGGGATCTTAACAAATCATTGTGAATTATAGCAAATATATTGATAAATAATACCTCATACCTGAAAATGCGGCACACGACTGATGTAATTGTTTAAAATTAGTTAACATCTGGAAAACTCGAGGTTTTTACACAATAGATGAGGTTTTCTCCATATTACGAGGCCTAGCGTGGTACGGGATCTTAACAAATCGTTGGAAATTATAGTAAATATATTGACAAACAATACATAATACCTGACAATGCGGCACACGACTGATTTAATTGTTTAAAATTAGTTAACATCTGGAAAACTCGCGATTTTTACGCAATACATGAGATTTTCTCCACATTACGAGGCTTAGCATGGTAGGGGATCTTAACAAATCGTTGTGAATTATAGTAAATATATTGATAAACAATGCCTAATACATGAAAATGCGGCACACGACTGATTTAATTGTTTAAAATTAGTTAACGACTGGAAAACTCGAGGTTTTTACACAAGAGATGAGATTTTCTCCATATTACGAGGCCTAGCATGGTACGGGATCTTAGCAAATCATTGTGAATTATAGTAAATATATTGACAAACAATACTAAATACCTGAAATTGCGACACACGACTGATGTAATTGTTTAAAATTAGTTAACAACTGGAAAACTCGAGGTTTCTATACAATAGATGGGATTTTCTCGCATGGTACGGGATCTTAACAAATCATTGTGAATTATAGTAAATATATTGACAAACAATACTAAATACCTGAAAATGCGACACACGACTGATTTAATTGTTCAAAAGTAGTTAACAACTGGAAAACTCGAGGTTTTTACACAATAGATGAGGTTTTCTCCATATTACGAGGCCTAGCATGGTACGGGATCTTAGCAAATCTTTGTGAATTATAGTAAATATATTGACAAAACATACCTAATACCTGACAATGCGGCACACGACTGATTTAATTGTTTAAAATTAGTTAACAACTGGAAAACTCGGGGTTTTTACACAATACATGAGATTTACTCCACATTACGAGGCTTAGCATGGTACGGGATCTTAAAAAATAGGTGTGGAGTCTATTAAATATATTGACAAACAATACCTAATACCTGAAAATGCGGCATACGACTGATTTAATTGTTTAAAATTAGTTAACAACTGGAAAACTCGGGGTTTTTACACAATAGATGATATTATCTACATATTACGAGGTCTAGCATGGTACGGGATCTTAACAGATAATTGCGAATTCTAGTAAATATATTGACAAACAATATCTAAAACCTGAAAATGCGGCACACGACTGATGTAATTGTTTAAAATGAGTTAACATCTGGAAAACTCGAGGTTTTTACACAACAGATGAGATTTTCTCCATATTACGAGGCCTAGCTTGGTACGGGATCTTAACAGATCGTTGTGAATTATAGTAAATATATTGACAAACAATACCTAATACCTGAAAATGCGGCACACGACTGATTTAATGGTTTAAAATTAGTTAACAACTGGAAAACTCGGGGTTTTTACACAATAGATGAGGTTTTCTCCATATTACGAGGCCTAGCATGGTACGGGATCTTAACAAAACGTTGGAAATTATAGTAAATATATTGAAAAATAATACCTAATGCCTTAAAATGCGGCCCACGACTGATTTATGTGTTTATAAGTAGTTAACTACTGGAAAACTCGAGGTTTTTACACAATAGATGAGGTTATCTCCATATTACGAGGCCTAGCATGGTACGGGATCTTAACAAATCATTGTGAATTATAGTAAATATATTGACAAATAATACCTCATACCTGAAAATGCGGCACACGACTGATTTATGTGTTTAAAAGTAGTTAACAACTGGAAAACCCGGGGTTTTTACGCAATACATGAGATTTTCTCCACATTACGAGGCTTAGCATGGTAGGGGATCTTAACAAATCGTTGTGAATTATAGTAAATATATTGATAAACAATACCTAATACATAAAAATGCAGCACACGACTGATTTAATTGTTTAAAATTAGTTAATAACTGGAAAACTCGAGGTTTTTACACACCAGATGAGGTTTTCTCCATATTACGAGTCCTAGCATGGTACGGGATCTTAACAAATCATTGTGAATTATAGTAAATATATTGACAAATAATACCTCATACCTGAAAATGCGGCACACGACTGATTTATGTGTTTAAAAGTAGTTAACAACTGGAAAACCCGGGGTTTTTACACAATACATGAGAATTTCTCCACATTACGAGTCCTAGCATGGTACGGGATCATAACAAATAATTGCGAATTCTAGTAAATATATTGACAAACAATATCTAAAACCTGAAAATGCGGCACACGACTGATGTAATTGTTTAAAATTAGTTAACATCTGGAAAACTCGAGGTTTTTACACAATACATGAGATTTTCTCCACATTACGAGGCTTAGCCTGGTACGGGATCTTAACAAATCGTTGGAAATTATAGTAAATATATTGACAAATAATACCTAATGCCTTAAAATGCGGCACACGACTGATTTATGTGTTTAAAATTAGTTAACAACTGGAAAACTCGGGATTTTTACACAACAAATGAGATTTTCTCCATATTACGAGGCTTAGCGTGGTACGGGATCTTAACAGATCGTTGTGAATTATAGTAAATATATTGACAAACAATACCTAATACCTGAAAATGCGGCACACGACTGATTCATATGTTTAAAAGTAGTTAACATCTGGAAAACTCGCGGTTTTTACACAATACATGAGATTTTCTCCACATTACGAGGCTTAGCAGGGCAGGGGAGCTTAATAAATCGTTGTGAAGTAGATTAAGGATATTGACGAACAATACCTAATACATGAAAATGCGGCACACGACTGACTTAATTGTTTAAAAGTAGTTAACAACTGGAAAACTCGGGATTTTTCCACAATACATGAGAATTTCTCCACATTACGAGGCTTAGCATGGTACGGGATCTTAACAGATCGTTGTGAATTATAGTAAATATATTGACAAACAATACCTAATACCTGAAAATGCGGCACACGACTGATTTAATTGTTTAAATTTAGTTAACAACTGGAAAACTCGGGGTTTTTACAAAATAGATGAGATTTTCTCCATATTACGAGGCTTAGCATGGTACGGGATCTTAACAAATCGTTGTGAATTATAGTAAATATATTGACAAACAATACTAATACCTGAAAATGCGGCACACGACTGATTTAATTGTTTAAAGTAGTTAACAACTGGAAAACTCGAGGTTTTTACACAATAGATGAGGTTTTCTCCATATTACGAGGATTTGCATGGTACGGGATCTTAACAGATAATTGTGAATTATAGTAAATATATTGATAAACAATACCTAATACCTGAAAATGCCGTACACGACTGATTTAATTGATTAAAAGTAGTTAACATCTGGAAAACTCGCGATTTTTACACAACAGATGAGATTTTCTCCATATTACGAGGCCTAGCGTGGTACGGGATCTTAACAGATCGTTGTGAATTATAGTAAATATATTGACAAAAAATACCTAATACCTGAAAATGCGGCACACGACTGATTTAATAGTTTAAAATTAGTTAACAACTGGAAAACTTGGGATTTTTACACAATACATGAGAATTTCTCCACATTACGAGGCTTAGCCTGGTACCGGATCTTAAAAAATCGTTGTGAATTCTATTAAATATATTGACAAACAATACATAATACCTGAAAATGCGGCACACGACTGATTTAAGTGTTTATAAGTAGTTAACAACTGGAAAACCCGGGGTTTTTACAAAATATAGGAGATTTGCTCCAGAATACGAGGCTTATCATGGTACGGGATCATAACAAATAATTGCGAATTCTAGTAAATATAATGACAAACAATATCTAATACCTGAAAATGCGGCACACGACTGACTTAATTGTTTAAAATTAGTTAACAACTGGAAAACTCGGGGTTTTTACACAACAGATGAGATTTTCTCCATATTACGAGGCCTAGCGTGGTACGGGATCTTAACCGATCGTTGTGAATTATAGTAAATATATTGACAAACAATACCTAATACCTGAAAATGCGGCACACGACTGATTTATATGTTTAAAAGTAGTTAACAACTGGAAAACTCGGGATTTTTCCACAATACATGAGAATTTCTCCACATTACGAAGCTTAGCCTGGTACCGGATCTTAAAAAATCGTTGTGAATTCTATTAAATATATTGACAAACAATACATAATACCTAAAAATGCGGCACACGACTGATGTAATTGTTTAAATTTAGTTAACAACTGGAAAACTCGAGGTTTTTACACAACAGATGAGATTTTCTCCATATTACGAGTCCTAGCATGGTACATGATCTTCACAAATCATTGTGAATTATAGTAAATATATTGACAAACAATACCTAATACCTGAAAATGTGGCATACGTCTGATTTAATTGTTTAAAATAAGTTAACAACTGGAAAACTCGGGGATATTACACAATACATGAGAGTTTCTCCAGATTACGAGGCTTAGCATGGTACAGGATCTTCACAAATCGTTGTGAATTATAGAAAATATATTAACAAAACATACCTAATACCTGACAATGCGGCACACGACTGATTTAATTGTTTAAAATTAGTTAATAACGGAAAAACTCGAGGTTTTTACACAACAGATGAGATATTCTCAATATTACGAGGCCTAGCGTGGTACGGGATCTTAACAGATCGTTGTGAATTATAGTAAATATATTGACAAACAATACCTAATACCTGAAAATGCGGCACACGACTGATTTATATGTTTAAAAGTAGTTAACAACTGGAAAACTCGGGATTTTTCCACAATACATGAGAATTTCTCCACATTACGAAGCTTAGCCTGGTACCGGATCTTAAAAAATCGTTGTGAATTCTATTAAATATATTGACAAACAATACATAATACCTAAAAATGCGGCACACGACTGATGTAATTGTTTAAATTTAGTTAACAACTGGAAAACTCGAGGTTTTTACACAATAGATGAGGTTTTCTACATATTACGAGGCATAGCATGGTACGGGATCTTAACAAATCATTATGAATTATAGTAAATATATTGACAAATAATTCCTCATACATGAAAATGCGGCACACGACTGATTTAATTGTTCAAAAGTAGTTAACAACTGGAAAACTCGAGGTTTTTACACAATAGATGAGGTTTTCTCCATATTACGAGTCCTAGCACGGTACAGGATCTTCACAAATCGTTGTGAATTATAGTAAATATATTGACAAACAATACCAAATACCTGAAAATGCGGCACACGACTGATTTAATTGTTCAAAAGTAGTTAACATCTGGAAAACTCGCTATTTTTACGCAATACATGAGATTTTCTCCACATTACGAGGCTTAGCATGGTAGGGGATCTTAACAAATCGTTGTGAATTATAGTAAATATATTGATAAACAATACCTAATACATGAAAATGCGGCACACGACTGATTTAATTGTTTAAAATTAGTTAACATCTGGAAAACTCGGGGTTTTTACAAAATATATGAGATTTTCTCTACATTACAAGGATTAGCTTGGTACGGGATCTTAACAAATCGTTCTGAATTATAGTAAATATATTGACAAACAATACCTAATACATGAAAATGCGGCACACGACTGATTTAATTGTTTAAAATTAGTTAATGACTGGAAAACTCGAGGTTTTTACACAAGAGATGAGATTTTCTCCATATTACGAGGCCTAGCATGGTACGGGATGTGAGCAAATCATTGTGAATTATAGTAAATATATTGACAAACAATACCTAATACCTGAAAATGCGGCACACGACTGATGTAATTGTTCAAAATTAGTTAACAACTGGAAAACTCGGGTTTTTACAAAATAGATGAGGTTATCTCCAGAATACGAGGCCTAGCATGGTACGGGATCTTAACAAATAATTGTGAATTATAGCAAATATATTGATAAATAATACCTAATACCTGAAAATGCGGCACACGACTGATGTAATTGTTTAAAATGAGTTAACATCTGGAAAACTCGAGGTTTTTACACAACAGATGAGATTTTCTCCATATTACGAGGCCTAGCGTGGTACGGGATCTTAACAGATCGTTGTGAATTAATAGTAAATATATTGAGAAATAATACCTAATGCCTTAAAATGCGGCCCACGACTGATTTATGTGTTTATAAGTAGTTAACAACTGGAAAACCCGGGGTTTTTACAAAATATATGAGAATTACTCCACATTACGAGCCTTAGCATGGTACGGGATCATAACAAATAATTGCGAATTCTAGTAAATATATTGACAAACCATATCTAATACCTGAAAATGCGGCACACGACTGATGTAATTGTTTAAAATTAGTTAACAACTGGAAAACTCGAGGTTTTTACACAATAGATGAGGTTATCTCCATATTACGAGGCCTAGCATGGTACGGGATCTTAACAAATCATTGTGAATTATAGTAAATATATTGACAAATAATACCTCATACCTGAAAATGCGGCACACGACTGATTTAATTGTTCAAAAGTAGTTAACAACTGGAAAACTCGAGGTTTTTACACAATAGATGAGGTTTTCTCCATATTACGAGGCTTAGCATGGTAGGGGATCTTAACAAATCGTTGTGAATTATAGTAAATATATTGATAAACAATACCTAATACATGAAAATGCGGCACACGACTGATTTAATTGTTCAAAAGTAGTTAACAACTGGAAAACTCGGGATTTTTACACAATACATGAGAATTTCTCCACATTACGAGGCTTAGCCTGGTACCGGATCTTAAAAAATCGTTGTGAATTCTAGTAAATATAATGAAAAACAATATCTAATACCTGAAAATGCGGCACACGACTGACTTAATTGTTTAAAATTAGTTAACAACTGGAAAACTCCGGGTTTTTACAAAATATATGAGATTTGCTCCAGAGTACGAGGCTTAGCATGGTACGGGATCATAACAAATAATTGCGAATTCTAGTAAATATATTGACAAACAATACATAATACCTGAAAATGCGGCACACGACTGATTTAATTGTGTAAAATTAGTTAACAACTGGAAAACTCGGGGTTTTTACACAATACATGAGAATTTCTCCATATTACGAGGCCTAGCGTGGTACGGGATCTTAACCGATCGTTGTGAATTATAGTAAATATATTGACAAACAATACCTAATACATGAAAATGCGGCACACGACTGATTTAATTGTTTAAAATTAGTTAATAACTGGAAAACTCGGGGTTTTTACAAAATATATGAGATTTTCTCCATATTACGAGTCCTAGCATGGTACAGGATCTTAACAAATCGTTGTGAATTATATTAAATATATTGATAAACAATACCTAATACATGAAAATGCGGCACACGACTGATTTAATTGTTTAAAATTAGTTAACAACTGGAAAACTCGGGGTTTTTACACAATAGATGGGATTTTCTCCATATTACGAGTCCTAGCACGGTACAGGATCTTCACAAATCGTTGTGAATTATAGTAAATATATTGACAAATAATACCTAATACCGGAAAATGCGGCACACGACTGATTTAATTGTTTAAAATTAGTTAACAACTGGAAAACTCGGGATTTTTACACAATACATGAGAATTTCTCCACATTACGAGGCTTAGCCTGGTACCGGATCTAAAAAAATCGTTGTAAATTCTAGTAAATATATTGACAAACAATATCTAATACCTGAAAATGCGGCACACGACTGATTTAATTGTTTAAAATTAGTTAATGACTGGAAAACTCGAGGTTTTTACACAACAGATGAGATTTTCTCCATATTACGAGGCCTAGCGTGGTACGGGATCTTAACAGATCGTTGTGAATTATAGTAAATATATTGACAAACAATACCTAATACCTGAAAATGCGGCACACGACTGATTTATATGTTTAAAAGTAGTTAACAACTGGAAAACTCGGGATTTTTCCACAATACATGAGAATTTCTCCACATTACGAGGCTTAGCCTGGTACCGGATCTTAAAAAATCGTTGTGAATTCTATTAAATATATTGACAAACAATACATAATACCTGAAAATGCGGCCCACGACTGATTTAATTGTTTAAAATTAGTTAACAACTGGAAAACTCGGGGTTTTTACAAAATATATGAGATTTGCTCCAGAGTACGAGGCTTAGCATGGTACGGGATCATAACAAATAATTGCGAATTCTAGTAAATATATTGACAAACAATATCTAATACCTGAAAATGCGGCACACGACTGATTTAATTGTTTAAAATTAGTTAACAACTGGAAAACTCGGGGTTTTTACACAATAGATGGGATTTTCTCCATATTACGAGTCCTAGCATGGTACAGGATCTTCACAAATCGTTGTGAATTATAGTAAATATATTGACAAACAATACTAAATACCTGAAAATGCGGCACACGACTGATTTATGTGTTTAAAAGTAGTTAACAACTGGAAAACTCGGGATTTTTACACAATACATGAGAATTTCTCCACATTACGAGGCTTAGCCTGGTACCGGATCTTAAAAAATCGTTGTGAATTCTATTAAATATATTGACAAACAATACATAATACCTGAAAATGCGGCACACGACTGATTTAATTGTTTAAAATTAGTTAACAACTGGAAAACTCGGGGTTTTTACACAATAGATGGGATTTTCTCCATATTACGAGTCCTAGCACGGTACAGGATCTTCACAAATCGTTGTGAATTATAGTAAATATATTGACAAACAATACTAAATACCTGAAAATGCGGCACACGACTGATGTAATTGTTCAAAAGTAGTTAACAACTGGAAAACCCGGGGTTTTTACAAAATATATGATATTTGCTCCAGAATACGAGGCTTAGCATGGTAGGGGATCTTAACAAATCGTTGTGAATTATAGTAAATATATTGATAAACAATACCTAATACATGAAAATGCGGCACACGACTGATTTAATTGTTTAAAATTAGTTAACATCTGGAAAATTCGCGGTTTTTACGCAATACATGAGATTTTCTCCACATTACAAGGCTTAGCATGGTACAGGATCTTCACAAATCGTTGTGAATTATAGTAAATATATTGACAAACAATACTAAATACCTGAAAATGCGGCACACGACTGATTTATGTGTTTAAAAGTAGTTAACAACTGGAAAACTCGGGGTTTTTACACAATAGATGGGATTTTCTCCATATTACGAGTCCTAGCACGGTACAGGATCTTCACAAATCGTTGTGAATTATAGTAAATATATTGACAAATAATACCTAATACATGAAAATGCGGCACACGACTGATTTAATTGTTTAAAATTAGTTAATAACTGGAAAACTCGGGGTTTTTACAAAATATATGAGATTTGCGCCGAACGACAAGGCCTAGCGTGGTAAGGGAGCATAACTAATGGTTGTGACTGCTAGTAAATATATTGACAAACAATACCTAAAACATGAAAATGCGGCACACGACTGATTTAATTGTTTAAAATTAGTTAACAACTGGAAAACTCGAGGTTTTTACACAACAGATGAGATTTTCTCCATATTACGAGGCCTAGCGTGGTACGGGATCTTAACAGATCATTGTGAATTATAGTAAATATATTGACAAACAATACCTAATACCTGAAAATGCGGCACACGACTGATTTAATAGTTTAAAATTAGTTAACAACTGGAAAACTCGCGGTTTTTACGCAATACATGCGATTTTCTCCACATTACGAGGCTTAGCATGGTAGGGGATCTTAACAAATCGTTGTGAATTATAGTAAATATATTGATAAACAATACCTAATACATGAAAATGCGGCACACGACTGATTTAATTGTTCAAAAGTAGTTAACAACTGGAAAACTCGGGGTTTTTACACAATAGATGAGATTTTCTCCATATTACGAGGCCTATCATGGTACGGGATCTTAACAAATAATTGCGAATTCTAGTAAATATAATGAAAAACAATATCTAATACCTGAAAATGCGGCACACGACTGACTTAATTGTTTAAAATTAGTTAACAACTGGAAAACTCCGGGTTTTTACAAAATATATGAGATTTGCTCCAGAGTACGAGGCTTAGCATGGTACGGGATCATAACAAATAATTGCGAATTCTAGTAAATATATTGACAAACAATACATAATACCTGAAAATGCGGCACACGACTGATTTAATTGTGTAAAATTAGTTAACAACTGGAAAACTCGGGGTTTTTACACAATAGATGAGATTTTCTCCATGGTTCGGGATCTTAACAGATAATTGTGAATTATAGTAAATATATTTATAAACAATACCTAATACCTGAAAATGCGGCACACGACTGATTTATGTGTTTAAAAGTAGTTAACAACTGGAAAACTCGGGATTTTTACACAATACATGAGAATTTCTCCACATTACGAGGCTTAGCCTGGTACCGGATCTTAAAAAATCGTTGTAAATTCTATTAAATATGTTGACAAATAATACATAATACCTAAAAATGCGGCACACGACTGATGTAATTGTTTAAAATTAGTTAACAACTGGAAAACTCGGGATTTTTACACAATAGATGAGGTTTTCTCCATATTACGAGTCCTAGCATGGTACAGGATCTTCACAAATCGTTGTGAATTATAGTAAATATATTGACAAACAATACTAAATACCTGAAAATGCGGCACACGACTGATTTATGTGTTTAAAGGTAGTTAACAACTGGAAAACCCGGGGTTTTTACAATATATAGGAGATTTGCTCCAGAATACGAGGCTTAGCATGGTACGGGATCTTAACAAATAATTACGAATTATAGTAAATATATTGACAAACAATACCTAATACCTGAAAATGCGGCACACGACTGATTTAATTGTTTAAAATTAGTTAACAACTGGAAAACTCGGGATTTTTACACAATAGATGAGGTTTTCTCCATATTACGAGTCCTAGCATGGTACAGGATCTTCACAAATCGTTGTGAATTATAGTAAATATATTGACAAACAATACTAAATACCTGAAAATGCGGCACACGACTGATTTATGTGTTTAAAAGTAGTTAACAACTGGAAAACTCGGGATTTTTACACAATACATGAGAATTTCCCCACATTACGAGGCTTAGCCTGGTACCGGATCTTAAAAAATCGTTGTGAATTCTATTAAATATATTGACAAACAATACATAATACCTGAAAATGCGGCACACGACTGATTTAATTGTGTAAAATTAGTTAACAACTTGAAAACTCGGGGTTTTTACACAATAGATGAGATTTTCTCCATGGTTCGGGATCTTAACAGATAATTGTGAATTATAGTAAATATATTTATAAACAATACCTAATACCTGAAAATGCGGCACACGACTGATGTAATTGTTTAAAATGAGTTAACATCTGGAAAACTCGAGGTTTTTACACAACAGATGAGATTTTCTCCATATTACGAGGCCTAGCGTGGTACGGGATCTTAACAGATCGTTGTGAATTAATAGTAAATATATTGAGAAATAATACCTAATGCCTTAAAATGCGGCCCACGACTGATTTATGTGTTTATAAGTAGTTAACAACTGGAAAACCCGGGGTTTTTACAAAATATATGAGATTTGCTCCAGAATACGAGGCTTATCATGGTACGGGATCTTAACAGATAATTGTGAATTATAGTAAATATATTGACAAACAATACCTAATACCTGAAAATGCGGCACACGACTGATTTAATGGTTTAAAATTAGTTAACAACTGGAAAACTTGGGATTTTAAAACAATACATGAGAATTTCTCCACATTACGAGGCTTAGCCTGGTACGGGATCTTAAAAAATCGTTGTGAATTCTATTAAATATATTGACAAACAATACATAATACCTAAAAATGCGGCACACGACTGATGTAATTGTTTAAATTTAGTTAACAACTGGAAAACTCGAGGTTTTTACACAATAGATGAGGTTTTCTCCATATTACGAGTCCTAGCACGGTACAGGATCTTCACAAATCGTTGTGAATTATAGTAAATATATTGACAAACAATACTAAATACCTGAAAATGCGGCACACGACTGATTTAATTGTTCAAAAGTAGTTAACATCTGGAAAACCCGGGGTTTTTACGCAATACATGAGATTTTCTCCACATTACGAGGCTTAGCATGGTAGGGGATCATAACAAATCGTTGTGAATTATAGTAAATATATTGATAAACAATACCTAATACATGAAAATGCGGCACACGACTGACTTAATTGTTTAAAATTAGTTAACAACTGGAAAACTCGGGGTTTTTACACAACAAATGAGATTTTCTCCATATTACGAGGCCTAGCGTGGTACGGGATCTTAACAGATCGTTGTGAATTATAGTAAATATATTGACAAACAATACCTAATACCTGAAAATGCGGCACACGACTGATTTATATGTTTAAAAGTAGTTAACAACTGGAAAACTCGGGATTTTTCCACAATACATGAGAATTTCTCCACATTACGAAGCTTAGCCTGGTACCGGATCTTAAAAAATCGTTGTGAATTCTATTAAATATATTGACAAACAATACATAATACCTAAAAATGCGGCACACGACTGATGTAATTGTTTAAATTTAGTTAACAACTGGAAAACTCGAGGTTTTTACACAATAGATGAGGTTTTCTACATATTACGAGGCATAGCATGGTACGGGATCTTAACAAATCATTATGAATTATAGTAAATATATTGACAAATAATAGCTAATACCTGACAATGCGGCACAC
>JAQOWT010000283.1:0-25646 GCA_030407085.1 Trichopria drosophilae
ATTTCATTAGGATCTTGATCCCAAAGCTAGGTACTCAAATCAAATTTTATAATGAGTGGTCCAAAGAAATCGGAAGTATGTCATCGAATCCCACTGTAAGATCTATCCTCTTATACTAAATCCTTTCATTTTTACCTTGAATCCACATGTTTCCATAAAATGTATGACTATAAACTTTATATATAGATATATATATTAAAATGCTAATAAAATACAAAAAACTTTGGATACTAGATGTATTCTTTATATCTGATTATTTCTTTTTTTTTATAGATTGTTGCTTGTAACAATGAAATATCACAACATCCGGGAACGATTATAACCGTTGAGTCTTCGTTAGAATCAGG
Source organism: Trichopria drosophilae (assembly GCA_030407085.1). Lineage (NCBI taxonomy): Eukaryota > Metazoa > Arthropoda > Insecta > Hymenoptera > Diapriidae > Trichopria > Trichopria drosophilae. Next base: position 348 of record JAQOWT010000283.1, read on the forward strand.
TAAGTTCACATTTTTTTTTAAATTAATTTTATTCACTTTTTCTTATAACTACGTAACAATTTATTTCATTGCACTTCAAAAACTCATTTTTTGTTATTCAGATAATGGCAACATTGAAACATTGAGTTTTCCGTTGGAGAGTGTCATAAACAACTCGGTTGATAATTCTGATATTGTCAGCTATACGATTTCCCAAAATACTGATTTAAATAATACTGTATCGAATCTATTAAATGACTTTAACGAGAACCATTTAATTACACTTTTACGACGCTCCGCAGAGGGCCTAATAATTTTGCGAGCATTCGAAGAAAAAAAATTGTTTACCAATGACATTCGATTGATGTTATCTTCTATTATTATTTCAGAAGAAATTGTAAAATCTGAAACTTTCAAGTAAGTTTATAAATAGTTTTACATTTTTTACAATTACAATTTAGACTTTTATATTATTGTATTATATAAAATACGCAACATTGAAATAAACATGACATTGGCTTGCAAATAATTATTATATTTGATTTTAGGATTACATCGGAAAGGTTGACACACATTGCTCGTGTAATAAAAAACACTTTTCCGAAAGAAAAAGCGGAGACATATTATATACCTTATAAGTTTAACACGATAACAGGGAAAAGGGCCCTCGCTAAAGGCAAATTATTATACAAGTACAATGCATTACGAGAACGTCTCAGAAAAAGTGGCGATATCCCTAGTGGCAGAAAAACTGTAAAAACAAATTATAAGAAAGCCATTATTTTAGGATGCAGAGAAAATTTACTTGCTCTTGGTATGATCTGGTTTTTAATTTGTTCATATATATTCTTATTTTATATTGTACTGGTGCTTCTTCCGAAAGTATTATAATAACATTGAATTTCAGTTTTACCATTTATTTTTCCTTTAGACATTCTTTTAAACGTTATTGTATTTAGGAAACAAAAGAATTTAATAAAAAAGTCTTTTTTAAACATTTCATTATTTTGGGTTGATAACAAAAAGTAATAATAATAATTCACATTTTTTAATACGTATTAAATATTTTCAGTTTAAACCATAGTAGATAATAGTACAAGTAAATAGTAAAAACAAAAGAAACATTGATATGAGGGAAAGAAAAGCAACGGAGATGAAAAGCTTAAAAAATGAGAATATTATGAGTTTTCATAATATTTAATTTATGTATTATAATTTTTGAATTTGATAAAAATAAAGGAATAACCGAAAAACTAAATTATCATTAAACGACGCAAATATTTTATGACAAGTTTATATTATGATGCTATTATAATAAAAGATTTAGTTATCTAATAAAAAATACGGTTTCGGAAGTGAATTTGAATTTTTACTGGCACCATTGTTCCAACTTTGATTATTTATGAAAGCAATATTTTCCCTTTTGTATATTATATTATAAATATATTATAAATTAGTTTAATATGTATTGAAACTTTGTTCAAAATATTATCAATTCAATAAAACACGATTAAACATCGCGAAATAATTTTAACCTAAAATTGAAGATAATATACAAAGATTTTGATTATCTAGAAAACTGCAGAGTAAACATTTAAGGCACATATATATGAAAATAAAAAAAAAACATTGCAGTTTCTCAAACTATTTTTCAAAAATTTCAATTTCAATCAACAATTTCAATCGACAAAAATTTCCAAAAACTTAAACTGTTCCTATTGGCTTTTAAAAAAACTGTTTCTGAGTTAGGTGGCTTTTAGGAGGATGCCTGATTCTTATGAGGACAAAATTAACATGGTGAGACATACGGCGGGGGGGGGCTATTTTGATACATATAAAAGTCCTAGTAAAATACGATATTAACATCCACACACACACACGCGAGCGCGCTCACACAAATATATATACTGGGTGATCCAAAAGTCCCGGAACAGCAAAATATCTCAGCGGGAGTGCATTTTCGAGGAAAATGTTTCAGACAAAAGTTTCAGGATTTTTCCCTGGCTATTTAATGGCGATATTGAATTTGACCTTGAACATGACCTTGAAGGTCATGTTCAAGGTCAAGTTTGTTTTTTTTAATGGAAACTGCTATTTTTTTTCACGGATTCGGAGAGAGCACAAAATTTTACGTCCAAATATGCTATGGCCGTTTTTTTCGGCAATGTCATTTCAAGGCCAAACTTAAAACTCCCGGAACAGCGAATTAACTCAGCAAGAGGCACCATTGAATTTAACCTTGAAAATTACCTTGAGGCTTATTCTAAGCTCAAGACTATTTTTTTTTAATTGGAACCCCGTTTTATTTTCGTAATGTTTTCAGAGTTTCCAGAGTGCAATGCATTATCATTGTTCCCGGATAAAAATATACATTTTTTTTTTACATCCGATACGTTTATAAATACCGTATGTATGGGTAACATTTTTACATTGTTTCCAATGCTTCCGCCGGCTTTAGCATTACCCAAGATGTACCGCGTGGAGGTAGCACGGTCGGGTTTACACCTCTTCGGGGTGCTTTGTTCAGGTGGTTCCCCTCGCCGTCACCTGTGCGTGTGCGTGTGCGTGTGCGTGTGCGTGTGTGTGTGTGTGTGGGTGTCCCCAGACAGTTAAGGCAAGATGGGTATACTAAGATTTTGATGAAATTATGTATCTTACTAAAGCTTATGCTCAAAGTGATTGCCATGAACTTCTTGGCAATATCCCAAGCGATTATAAAAAGTCGATACGACTTTTTTAATCATATCTGGTTCTATAGCCGCGATCTCATCCCGTATTCGTTGTTTTACTTCCTCAATATTCACCGGTTTCGTTCGATACACTCTATCTTTGAGATAACCCCATATAAAATAGTCAAGGGGCGTAAGATCCGGAGATCTTGGTGGCCATTCTATTACACCCCTTCGACCTATCCACCGTTCTGCGAATACATCACTCAAATAATTGCGAACATCTGTTGCATAATGGGGTGCTGCACCATCTTGCTGAAACCAAGTCTGATCGAAATCCTCGCCTACAATAACCTGAATAAAAGGGATGATGTCGTCCCTCAACATATCGTGGTATTTTTGACCAGTAAGGGTACCCTCGATGAAGAAGGGCCCAACTACCGCATTGTTTATAATACCTGCCCATACGTTTACTTTTTCAGGATATTGAGTAGAACGACTATCGACCATCCAATTAGGATTGGTTTCACTCCAATAAGACATGTTATGTCCATTGATTGCCCCATTTAAGAAGAATGTAGCTTCATCAGAAAATACGATGCGATTCAAGAAACCGGCATCAGCATCTATTCGATTCATCATTAATTCCGCAAACTGTAGGCGTCTATCAGGATCGTCTTCATTCAATTGTTGTACGAGTCTAACTTTGTATGGGTGAAATTTTAAGTTTTTAGTTAAGATCCGTTGTACTGTACCGTAACATAAGTCGTGCTGCTGTTTAACTTTCCTGATGGAAGTATGAGGATCTTCCGTTATTGACAGCGCGACATTCAACTCATTTTCTTCAGTTGATGCTGTTACTGGACGACCTGCTCTTGGGAGATCCTTCACAGTACCGTGAACTTCAAAACGATTTATTGTTCTGCTAACAGTAGATTTAGAAATCGGTTCTCGTCCCTCTCTAAATGATGCGTTAAATAAGGTTCGCACATTCTCTAAAGATCGCTGGTTATCACCCCAGCCTCTCATCATGAGAATGGTTATTCTTTCTCGTTCACTTAGCGCAGCCATTGCTCTTTGTACGAAATATACGTATGTATTTTGTTACTGAAATGATGCTTAATACGTTTAGATAGGAAAGGCGTTTAGATAGGAAATCCATGTATCTCACAAAACGATAAAGTTAAGACCAAAATGTAACCTTATAACACTGTACACGTATGTATAAATTCAATGTGAATGTATGTTGTTTATTTACTTCGCTGGTGACTCGTGCTCTGTCGATGTTCGCGCGCCCAAGTTCACTTTGCACAAGTGTTGCGTAAGATGTATGTATACACTTTTTTTAAACAGTTTATTATTCTATTTACAAAATTAGAGGACAAGCGAGGGACAGGAACTGATTCCTAAATCGACTTTTGGCAGAACAATAAATTGTTTCGAAGTTTACGGCACTGTAAAGGATCTCCCTAGAGCAGATCGTCCAGTAATAGCATCGACTGAACAAAATGAATTTAACCACTCTCAATACCGGAAGATCCTCATAACTTCGTTAAGAAAATGAAACGGGGTTCCAATTAAAAAAAAAAAATAATCTTGACCTGAGAATAATCTTCAAGGTAATTTTCAAGGTCAAATTTTATGCTAGCATTAAATATCCCGGAAAAAATCCTGAAACTTTTGTCTGAAACATTTTACCCGAAAATGACCTCTTGCTGAGTTAATTCGCTGTTCCGGGAGTTTTAAGTTTGGCCTTGAAATGACATTGCCGAAAAAAACGGCCATAGCATATTTGGACGTAAAATTTTGTGCTCTTTCCGAATCCGTGAAAAAAAATAGGGGTTCCCATTTAAAAAAATTAACTTGACCTTGAAATAACCTTCAAGGTCATGTTCAAGGTCAAATTCAATATCGCCATTAAATAGCCAGGGAAAAATCCTTAAACTTTTGTCTAAAACATTTTCCCCAAAAATGCACTCCCGCTGAGATATTTTGCTGTTCCGGGACTTTTGGATCACCCTGTATATACATATATATGAGGCGTTAGGTGAAAAAACAACCTAACTCGGGTTACGTTGTTTAGACGCAAATCGCTTTTTCATAATCAGTAAACCCTAATTAGTTAATATATAACTTCAAACTACAGATAGTAATACTTTTTGTGTTTAAAAGAATTTATACAAAAATTAATATTTCCTTAGTTGTATAACAGTTTAAAATCTTTGAATCGCTATAACTGAAATCACGATTTTCAGACTTCGGTTGTTTTTTCACCCAACGCCTCATAGATATATACATATATGTATGTATGTATGTATGTATGTATGTATGTATGTAGGCACCTTGCTGCAAGACTGAGGTTTGATACTAGCGCCGAAGGTGGCGACATTCGTAAGTAATTATAGGCTAAGTTCTCGAAACACCTATTGTGGCATACGTTGAAGACGTTAATTTTGTTTGTATGTTTTTAGAGAAAATAAGCAGTATTGGCTTTCATAAAAACATAACCGAGAATAGGGAATATTAATCTTGGAAAATCTGTTCTTTATTTGCATGTATGGGCTAATAGTTATTAGAAGAACTTGTAATAAGTGACTTCAAAAATACTATTAGTAGGAAAGATTATTCTATAGGGTTACTGATCATCTCTTTTGCACTAATGGTATTTGTTACACTAAATAAGGTATTTGTTTCAAGTTTTCCTATTGACTATTTCTTAGTACACACTTAACAGGTTGCAAAATTAACAGTCCTCGTTGTCGATCATATTTTTTTTAAACGGAATATTTATTATTTCTGCTATAATCGAACTAAAAAAGTAATCACTTTCCATATGATGCAGTAGTAGTTTCGAGACTTTAGCCCGTAATTAGATTCAAACATTCTTGCAGAGGCGCCACAGTATTCTCTGCAAGAGAATATATATATACATATATATCATATATACTTATTTTTATATTAAATACGAATATACTTATATATCATTTTATGTTTTATATTTAATCGATTTCATTTTTTTATACTACTTAGAAAGCATTAAATTTTTACTCTGCGAATTGGCGTCTATTATTAGTGTCGAATTTATAAAATTAGTCGGGAGATTCAAAAAATTAATTACAAATGAGCCACCCCTTTATATTACATTTAGTAATTATATTTGCATAATCTTTCGTCATAAGAACGTAAATTGAATATTTTAAATATCGCAGAAGCTGGTGACGGATCAGATGAAAAATTTGTGTGGTTGCAAAACAATCTTCAACCATGGGGAACTGTCGTGAAATTTTGGGAAGAAACTTCTCCGACGAGGATGCGACAATTAATTGAAGACACGACTTCAAACGATTATATGCTAAAGTATGCAGTTTTGCGTCAGCCTCTTGGTTACAATTTGGTAAATAATTAAGTAATTACATACAAACATAAGGTAATAATAATAAGGATTTAATGAATTTGTTCGTATTTAATTGCAGCTGGAGTTAGATTTTTCAATACTATATCCAGAAAAAAATCTGTCTATATTCGTAGAATGGCCTTCGATGCGTAAAACCATTGTCAAGTACTGTGTGCACAAGAAGAGCGACGATAGAGCGGTAATGCAATTACTCGATTTAATTCCGGAGTTTGATGCAGCAAATCCTGAATCATATAACTCGAATGGTGAGATAACTGTAATATTATATGCAGAGAATGATGAAATATAATTTTATCAACAATTAGAAATAGTACATATTTGTGATCGGGTATCATGTTAATTTAGACATCTCTGCTATCGCTTTGAGGATAATACCTTTACTTCTACCGTGCCCGACGATTAAATGTCAAAAAAAAAAATGTTGGCGCCCGAGCAAAGCTGAAGTGCAAAACAGTTTTATATTACATGTTTCAGTAAGTATATAATAAGAAATATAGAAAATAAATACGGTCAGATTTTTAGAACTTCTTGATATTCTTGAAATTAATTTTATTGTTTTCAGTATCTACTATAAAATAAATAACGTGTCGTGAAATTCTTTTTTAAGGTGTTTCTAAATTTTTGCTTGTGAGGTACTTTTAGATATAATACCCATACAATATTAAAATCCGTTCTTCCAAATTCATATTGGTGGATGCTGGATATGGAGATTACACTTTATGTCATCGGTAAACTTGCAATAGTATGTTAATAAATCGCGATGACTGAATATTAACATTTCCTTTTCAACGCTCGTATACTACGACTTTGATATCTTTAATCAAGACCTAAAAAAAATTATTAAACTCGGTCGTAATTTCGCAAATATTTTGATAAAGTAATTTGACATGCTATTTACAGCCAAAAATTATTTTGTGAACTTTAAATCTGTCATAATGTAAGATAAGTTAAAGTTTAAAAGTTCTAGAGATATGATCAAATATGTATGCATGAAAAAGAAATTATTGTAAAATCTACAGAAGTCACGTTATATCCATAATTCGTCGAGCATGGGAAATTCACATGCCAGAACCTGTTAACTAAACAAAATAGAATGTGATTTTCATACGACTGGACTGTAGATTTCACAACCTTTCTTGTGTTTCTACAGGTTGTGGACATGTGAATTAGCCATGCTCGGCGAGTTGCAGCTATAACATAACCTATCATGTAGATTTCACAAGAAATTTTTCCCTGTGTGCTCATATATTCTTACCACATAGTTATGGACTTAAACACTCTTGGAAATGTGTGCATATTACTATATATTACACCTCAAAAATTAATAATTAAGATACATTCTTTGAAATAGTATGTTTATCGCATATATACGTCACAATATTTTTCAATATTTCAGACCGTCGGTGATTTGCAGACTGAATTACATAATCGGCAGAAAAAATTATTAGAACGCGGATTGAAGGAACAACCTTTACCCATAATAGTGGGCCAGACATTAGCAAGTATTGAAGCTTGTTATGTACATATTAATAACGTGCAGTATCGTGTTGAAAGTCCTCTGTCTGCTATTGACACCACGTTTAAGGCCTTTTACTCATTACAACTGGAATTTCCAAAAGAAGCGGAATTACCGTGGAAATTTTTACAACACGGAATTTATAATATATCCAGCGAAAACGATATAGCCGTGCCTAATGTGACTACCCTATTATCAGACCTCGAATATTTTAAATGAAGATAATTATTTCTTATTTGAAATTTAATGTTCAAGTTTAGTTTTAATTGCGTATATTTTTATAATGCCTCGTTGTTTTATATGCAAAAAAAGATACGAAAGTTTGTCAGCGATATATATTCATTTCAAAGCTCTTCATCGTTTACACGCTCTTAGTACGTTTCGGTGTGGTGAATACAGTTGCACGCGAATCTTCCATAGTATTAAATCTTTTCAACGTCACTGGATATTAACTCATAGCGCAGAAAAGACTTCAGTTAATGAAGTTCGAACACCTGAGTTACAAGGCATTGTTGATTTAAGAAATATTAACATGTCGACATCAGCTATTCGAGTTCATAACGAAAACACTACTAATTCCGTTAATTCATCAATTTCCAGTGCCCAAATCCCGGTAGAGCCAAAACAAGATCGTACTTGCCCAAACAATTTTCACAAATCAATAAAGAACAATGCACTTTAACTAGCTGCCCATTTGTATAGTTCACCAACTCTTCCGCGAAGTCAAGCACAAAATATTATTAATCGTTTTGATTCAATATTAAAATCAAATACAGCGATTTTACAGTGTGCCATTACAGAGAAATTGAAAAATTGTGGAGTCCATGACACTAAAACCTTAACAGATATTTTGAATGATTGTGAGGTATTTTCAAAATCTTTTCAAGGATTGGAAACGGAACACCTATACCTTAAAGCTTTAGAAGAAAGTGGAAATGTAATTAAGTTTAAACCTTACATTATCGGGGAACAATTTCGAAGAACTGCACCAACTCAAGACGGCAATACTCAAATGGGTTTAAGAGAAGTTAAGGCCTATTACTTTCCATTAAAACCACTCTTGAAAAACATTTTTGAAATTCCAAATATATGCGATGAAATGCTTCACTACATGGAGACTCTACAGGACGATAGTGAAATACTTTCTAATTTTGTACAAGGAGATTTATGGAAAAAAAGCATCTCAAATTCACTTGACAAAATAGTTGTTCCTCTGTTTCTGTTCTGTGACGATTTCGAAAAAGGAAACGCTTTAGGAAGTCATGCAGGTGTTAATAAATTGGGTGGAACGTACATAAGTATTCCCTGCTTACCCGAAAAATATCGATCTTCTCTCTCCTCCATATTCACAGTGTTATTGTTCTATGCGAATGATCGCAAAAAATATGGAAATGCGGCGATTTTCAATATTTTAATTGAACAACTCCATTAACTAGCAACTGATGGAGTGGAAATTGTACTTCCCAAAGGCAAACGCGTAATATATTTTAAACTTGGGTTAATACTGGGTGACAATTTAGGGATGCACTCTATGTTGGGATTCGTGGAAAACTTTAACGCAAATTATTCGTGCAGATTCTGTAAAATGAATAAAGAAGAAAGAGCTAAGTGTTGCATTGAAGTTGATTGGACACTAAGAAATAAAGATAACTATTTAAACGATGTTGAATTGTGTGACGTCTCATGCACGGGAATCAAAGAGGAATGTATTTTCAACAAACTAGCAGATTTTCATGTGGTGGACAATCAGTCCGTCGACATAATGCACGACATTTTCGAAGGTGTTTGCAACTTCGACATGGTACAAATTCTTCAATATTATATAGAAAAAGTATGTTTATTTTCATTAGAAGATTTAAATTCACGCATCCAAAGCCACGATTATGGACCAATTGACAGTCGAAATATGCCACCAACTATAAACACTAATTATAGTAAATCTGAATCGATTAAAATGTCTGCTGCAGAGATGTGGATATTTGTTCGACATTTTTCATTACTGGTTGGAGATGTAATTCCCGAAAATGACCAGGTTTGGAAATTTTTTTTAACGCTACAGAAATTAGTATCTCTATTAACAACCACATCAATGCAAACAGAAAGCTGTGTTTTATTAGAAAATATAATTGAAGAACACAATACTATGTATCAAAAGCTCTTCAACAAGCGTCTCAAACCAAAAGCGCACTTCCTAATTCATTATCCTCGAATATTAAAAAATTGCGGCCTATTAATACATTTGTGGTCAATGAGATTCGAGTCCAAACACAGAGAATTGAAAAGTAGTGTCGTTACATCCAGTTGCAATAAAAATATCATATTATCAATTGCCTTTAAAGTACAATTAAAACTAGCTAAATTATTATTGGCAAAAAATATTCTCGATGCAAAAGATATTGAAATGGGACCCGGAGATAATGCAACATTAAAAGAGTTGAAAACTAATTTCTCAAAGAATATTAATTTAATGACGGAAATGTATTTTGTAAAATGGATAAAATCGTTTGGTACTCGATATAAGCAAGGTATGGCAATGTGTATTGGGGAGAAAGATCTTACGCCTGTATTTGCTAAAATACAATACATTGGTGTAAAAGATAAACATATCTTTTTTATTTACAATGAATTGAAAATTAGCTATTGTGCACATTACAATGCGTATGAAGTAGTGGCTATGTATGATGGTTGTGACATAATCGATAAAGAAGCATTGATTTCTTTCATACCATATCACATAATAAAAAAAAATTCTAGCCATTTTATACTATTGCGAAATATGTTATGACACATTTGTAACGTCATTACCTATCTTTATTATATTTAACGTTTAATAAACAAACAAAGAATGGACTTGATTCGATTATATTTGTAACCCGGTTTAATGCAAATATTATACGCTTTTATTATATTAGATAAAAATTTCATAAAAATGAATGTGATATTTCTTTACATATACGAGTAGATTTAATTGTTCACTAGTTATGTTTATATTGTAAAAGACTGATGTAAATAAATCAATTCGCCAATAAACTATTCTATTCCTGTTTTCGGATTTCTAGTAATAAGCAGTTATCGTCGGTTCGTCGAGTCTCAGATTAAGGTAACCTATATTTCTATATATATTTATACTGATGAAAAACAATTTTCATAAAAAATACTACGAAAGTATTTTATCTATACCACAACAAAATGTGGTTATTTTAACTAAAGTTTAGTAGCCCAGCGAGAACAAAATATTTAGTAACTACAACTGCATTTATTTCAAGTGACTAAATGTGAGTTGGTATAATTAGATTTGAGTCAATTTATCAACATGTAAGTATAAAACGTACTAAACATTTAGTTTTCACTGGGCAACTAAACAATACTTAGAATGTCTAAATATTTTTTGTATAATTTCATCAGAGTTTACAGGCAACCTACAGTTAATTTCAACCTAATGGGTGATTTCAGGTATCGCTAAAGAATATTTGATCAAAGTTTCGTTCGGAGTAAATATAAAATCATTACATATGGAAAATTTTAGGCTGATATTTTATATCGATTCGTAAATTTTACTAAGTTTGAATTCTCTAACACTGCCATCCCTGTTTAAAATTCTAAATGTTAGATCATAACGGTCTCTTTCTATCTGTATCTCGATTCGTTTCCATCCAGTGATATCCTATTCTATCCACATTTTTAAAAGAGGTCTGTCTTCCTATCATTTAAGTCTAAAAAACTTGAGTGTACACTTACAATAATATTATAAAGCAAAATATCTTATGGTATTTATTATATAATTGTAATAGTGTTATGAAAATTAAAAAAAAAATGGTACACTTTTTTCTGCTGAAGGGGAAACTAAACCAAACATGTCGATAACGTCACTATCGAATCTAGAAAGTGCAAATTAAAGAATTGCTAAGCGACTTTTCAAAGTGTTTGTTATTTTAGGGCGCTTTTTATAAATTTTATCTGAATACAGACAAAATTCAGCGTAATCCGTCCAGAAATGCGCGAGAATTCTTAAGAATAATTCTATATTGTTCATACCGTTCGCGTTATAGTCTACAAAATGTATTCTTACGAATTCTCGATCATTTCTAAAATCGATTTTGCTGATATTTATTCAGCACTCGCGTGAAAGTTATAAAAGCGCCCTAAAATAAAACGCATACTGAGAAAAGTCGCTTGGTAAGTTTTAAATTGGCATTTTTTAGATTAGGAAATGACGTTGTCGACCGAGCAGCTTTAGCTTCCCTTTAATAGATGTCCTGAAAATGTAAATTAGGATTGTGATTGTACTATAGCGAGAAAATGTAAAAGGACATCGATTTTAGACTTGATAGGTTAACCTCAAAATAAAACAAAATACGTAAACACACTAAACACGCTAAACATTCATTAAATGTCTTGTAAATATATGTAAACACACTGCCCCATTGACCAGGCAACGTTGATTTTCGTTATGTCATACAATAGTGACATTATTAGCGAAATTTGAAGCGAAGCTATCACGATTAATTAACCAAAACAAACGACTGGTTTAGCCATATCCTAGTATGAACGATCTAGCCATATAGTATTTCCGCCTGGATTAACCATATTTTTAATGTATACTTTACAAAGAATATATGGTCATTTTAGTCATACTATGTTAGGCATAATCATATGCCTGCTTCGCAATAACGGTATGCCAGTGGCTATTCTCAGTAGACTGTTTGGCTGAACCACGTATATTTCTACCTAATTTAGTTGAATATTTTTTTCCGTGAACATTGGCCGAGCATTGACGGCTAGCATTGGCCCAGCATCGGTAACCAATATTGGCCCAGCATCGTTAGCCTGCACTGGCCCAACATCGGCAGCTTGCACTAGACAAGCTTCGGCAGCCAGCACTGGTATGGATATATCCCTGCTTATTGACGGGTTTTTTTATGTTGTAAGCGGGGCCAAAATTTGGAACTCCAACGAGTTGGATTAGTAAGTTCGTAAAACCTCGTTACTAGTTATACTAATTCCAACGTATTCCTGTAAATAAAAATATTAATTTCTAATTCGTCGTGAAAACGATGAGTTAGTTTTTAGTCGGGGGGAAAGTTCCCCCGACACAAAAAAGGTAAAAGTGGCGAGGATGGCTGGCTCGCTGCTACACGTTTTTATAACTTAAGCCGCCTGCTGGGCAAGGCTTATTGGAGTCAGTGTTTCGCGTATAGCTTAATTAATTTTTGTTATTTTTTATACGTCAGTATTTTTAGTTAAAAAAAAACAATTCCGCCTGATCTAATCCTAAAAATCGGTTACACGACTTAATATCCGCGGACAAAATATCCGCAACGAAATATCCGCGTCGAAATATCCGCGCGACAAAATATCCGCGGACAAAATATCCGCGCGACAAAATATCCGCGCGACAAAATGTCCGCGCGACAAAATATCCCCGCGACAAAGTATCTATTTTATATTTTTTTAAATATATACATTATATATTAATATTGTAATATTGTAATTTATTTATTTATTTATTTATTTATTTATTCATTCATTCATTCATTCATTCATTCATTCATTCATTCATTCATTCATTCATTCATTCATTCATTCATTCATTCATTCATTCATTCATTCATTCATTCATTCATTCATTCATTCATTCATTCATTCATTCATTCATTCATTCATTCATTCATTCATTCATTCATTCATTCATTCATTCATTCATTCATTCATTCATTCATTCATTCATTCATTCATTCATTCATTCATTCATTCATTAATTCATTCATTCATTCATTCATTCATTCATTCATTCATTCATTAATTCATTCATTCATTCATTCATTCATTCATTCATTCATTCATTAATTCATTCATTCATTCATTCATTCATTCATTCATTCATTCATTCATTCATTCATTCATTCATTCATTCATTCATTCATTCATTCATTCATTCATTCATTCATTCATTCATTCATTAATTCATTCATTCATTCATTCATTCATTCATTCATTCATTCATTCATTCATTCATTCATTCATTCATTCATTCATTAATTCATTCATTCATTCATTCATTCATTCATTCATTCATTCATTCATTCATTCATTCATTCATTCATTCATTCATTCATTCATTCATTCATTCATTCATTCATTCATTCATTCATTCATTCATTCATTCATTCATTCATTCATTCATTCATTCATTCATTCATTCATTCATTCATTCATTCATTCATTCATTCATTCATTCATTCATTCATTCATTCATTCATTCATTCATTTATTTATTTATTCAAAAAGACCGTCAATATCAAGCCTTTTAAATCAAAAATCAAAATTCAATAAGACGAAAAACTAAGATTAATTACCCTAATTATTATATCTGTTAAGAAATTAAAATGTAAACAACTAAAGGCATTAATAATCGATCGCATTCTTCGTACAATAATACTCCTTCCTTTGTGCCGGAATAAAGAAATAAACAAACCACATAGCATACGTTAACATAATAATCAAAGAATTCGTAAACATTCCTATCGTCAATGTGTTCCCAGTCGCGTGTTCGAAGTGTAGTGAAAGTAAAACATGCCTTTGAAATTCATTAAATCGCAAAAAGGAAAAGATGTACTTCTTCTAGAAGACTATGTGTTTAGTTTAAAATGTGAGAATAAATCAAATGTGACTTGGCGGTGTACATCCTGCGCATTTATGATACATCAATTTTCGAAATTATTATTTTTAGTTCAATAGCCGTAAATGTTTAATTTAAATTTTTGATAATATGGCATTAACAACACGCTTTTTTCACTTGTTTTTTATTTTATTTTTTATTGTTATACAATGTCTGTGTACTACCCAAAGTTCCAGGACCAGTCCCTGAGCTAGCCATATTTTTCCACAGTATATATATGTGGAAATCTTCCCCTCCCCGACTCGCATGACTACTGGGGGGCCTGCGGCCCCCCAGACCCCCCCGCTAAAAAAAAACCTAACCCACGGCCATCAGAACCTGCCTACCATCTCGGTTTGTGTGACTCAAAATTTCGACCCCAAATTTCAAGGTCCTGGTACTATCGTTAATTTACCTCAAAAGTTCCAGGACTAAGCAAATAATTAACCTTGGCTGCCTAACCTTATTTTGTCTAAACCTATCTCTAACCTAAAACCAGATAGAACTATAGTCTGAGTGCGAAAATTCCCCTAACCAATGTCAGTGAACATTGCAAGTTTGTCGAAGATATTTTATCGCGGATATTCTGTCCACTTATATTTTGTTGCGCGGATATTTTGTTGCGCGGATATTTTGTCGCGTGGATATTTTGTCGCGTGGATATTTTGTCCGCGGATATTTTGTCTGCGGATATTTTGTCGTGCGGATATTTTGTCACGCAGATATTTTATCCGCGGATATTTTGTCGCGGATATTTTGTCGCGGATATTTTGTCCGCGGATATTAAATCGTGTCACCTAAAAATCGACTGCACCGAGCAGGATATGCTGGCTAGATCACGTTGCAGAAAAAACACAAAACGGCATAATCGCGCCAAACGTCTCCGTTTGATAAATGTTAAATAAATTTGTATGATTAATTTTTGTTAAATATATTTTTTGTTATATGTTAAACTATCCTTCGTCTCAAAGTTGTTTGCCTGTAGATGAGCATCGCAACAGGGTAGCGGCATTGCAAGAAGCCGTCTTAATTTATTCTCAAAGTGCATTAAGTCCGAATTGTAATCTTTTATATTACAATTGTTTGGATATCTCTTCGGCTTTACTCGTTTTCCGGCTCTTCATAAGAATGCGGCTATGAAGGTTCGATATCGTTAAAAACGCTGATCATTCTAACGATATAGTTATATTTCGAAAATTAACGCACATATCCAAAGTCTCTTCGCAGGAACCGTGAACCATCGACTTCGTTCTTCACGAGTAGTGTACGAGTGATTTAGTATTTTTATCCCTGTAAGGCAAGCGAATCTACCCAAAGTAAGTTCAAGAACACTTAATATTCTGTACTTTACAATTTCTTTGCATTTCGTGTCATTTTAGTATACTCTAAGAATCAAAACAGTCATGAAGTTTCAAGTAAAATTTGAATTCTCAAAAAATTAAATTACTTTAATTCCAAAACATTATCCACCGAAATTACTATTTCAAGAATATTTTAACAAAGTGAATTTCACATTTAAGTCGTGTTTTCCATGACTAAAATAAACTTGCACACACTCTGAACGGAAAAAGCTGTTTTGCTCCTTATATATAATTCTTTTGTTTAATTTTTGCTTTCGTTTTAAAAATTTCTCAATTTTTGAAATTTCTAAACGTAAATATGATTTTAACCTGAACTTTATACCATTTATGATTATTCACATGTGTCCTTAATATTATTTCAGAACATCAGACATCACAAAGTCGATGGGTAATTTGGAAGTTGCCGAAAACGCTAACGTCGATGTGAGTAAAATTTGTGCAAATTAAGTGGTCATTCCTGATCATCTACTGCTCTTGTATTACGTCAATTTTTATGCTAGTTTTCAACAAACTTTAAAGTGTAAGCTTATAATAGTATATGGAGGAACGTTATTGGGAAACCTTCACATAAACTTACGCTGACGTTAAGCTCGTCAACATCAGAATCGTCTACCAATCTTCTTACATGGAGGTTACAGGGTAATGTTACATTAATCTTAAGTAATCTCCCTATAAGATGTGCGTATAATACTCGTAAAGTTAACAATTTACATGTATGTGAGGTTATTATTGTATTTCAACAGTATTTATCGCGTTAGGTTTCTTGAATTTTTAATTTGTATCTTATGTTACAATGGAAATAATAAAATGCCTGGTCTCCCTATGCGCCATAATATATACTAATTCTAAACCCATTTCCATACAGATGCCAAATATAACTGCGAAAGTTACTATAACGCCTGGTGGCGATAAAACTAAGTGATCAGATTAAACAAATAGTAACCTTATATCAAAGTCAATATAACGTTAGTATGCCTCTCTTACTTTCCACCTTTCTGTAATCTTGTTATATTAGGGTCTGCGATAGTGGTATCGTGAAACTTCAACAATGTTGGGTTTAACGAGACGGGGAATTGCACTTTAAACTGCTAAAGGCCACTTCATTTTGATTGAAATTAAATGACAGGTTTTATTTAATACTAGATTAATAGTGACGTATGTTATCGAAATATCCATAGTATTTAAATGTTTCTTCTAATGACTTATTAGTGCAGTTCGTTCAGGATTGATTGTTTTAGCAGCTTTCTTCATTTGCTAATGCCAGTTACTTTTGTAATTTTCTAATAGATTTGAAGAGTGAGAGTAGTATAAATAGTGCAATAGTGAATAAATAAAAAATGTGTGCTTTCAATGAAAGCGAACATTCGAAATGAAAAAAATTCTCAATCAATGATCTCGAATATCCAGACGTAATGGGCCGGTTATCACCCAGCATTTCGCTAATGCGCCTGAAATGACTTCATACGTGATGCACAGCTTCCGAATAACTGACTGACAGACATCTTTGATAACTGAAAGACAGAGTTTATAAATATATAAAAATAAATCTAGATAAGTGTACCATAAATGTTGTGTTTTTATCTACTCATACACTATTATTACCTCGTCAAAAATGTTATGCCCATAACCTCAATTTTCATTTCTAGATGCCTAGTTTTATTAGTGCCGAAGTATGTCCTTAAGATTTGTTGTTTTGTAACTATTATTTTATTACCGCTATATCGGTATAATTTTTGTTTATGTTGTTTATTGGAATGACATTTCAAAATGTCCTGTTCTCCGAACATTTTCATATAGTTTGCAAAAATTCGCATTTATTTCATCATTTCTTTTATATAATTTTTTTCACTTCAATGATACAATTTGTTGTTTTTCTTTTCTAATGGCTTTATTGTAATTAATTTGTTTTAAAAGCATTTGAAATTATCTTTGTTTATGTTTTGAAAGTTTGTATTTAACTTTGTTTGGGTAACTAAAGCGGCCATTGGCATTCATGTGTTGTTGATGATACTTGTGATACTTCACATTTTATGCTAACGATTCGGATCATGTAGTATGTATGCAAATTAGTGGTTTAAGTCTGGAATTAGTTCGTATCTCGATATTTCTCGGGCTTTATGATATAAATTGTAAATAAAGAAATAAGGGTAAATCTTCGGAAAGACTGCTTCACCTGGAAAAAATATTTTTTATATGGTTTCCGACGTATTTTGGGTCGCTGATCACGAATCTGATGATAAAAATTGGCGGTCGAACGTATCTTGCCCGCTATCTCGAAAAAATACCAAAAAAATGTCATTTTTTTCATTTTTTTTTGCATTTCTTTCGAAAATTGAACTCGCACGAAAAAAAGTTTCAAACAAAAGTTGTAGAGTGGGAAATTCCCTATAAAAAAGGTTATATGCATTTTTGTCGTATCTTCTATAAAAAACGCGAAATAAACCTGAGATTCAGTAAGACTTGTTCCGTTCAACCGATAATACGGTACGTAGATTCGTCGGTGCGACCGGCGCGGCTCAATGCTATTTGATGTCCTCTCCGGTAGATGGTATAATGTCAGTTTCGTGACTGGGTTTTATTGCGCAACAAGATTGCACTTCAGTTTCGTACTAAAGGACGGCAGCCGACCGTTCGAATATATATACATGCGTTTACCATGGAGTTTACTCATACACAGTTTGTTGTAAAATGTGCTGACGAGCAATGGTGTGTAAATCTCCTTATAGAATACGGTATTTGGCAACGTGAGATAAATTGTCCAAAATGTGGCGATCAAATGACACTTAATTATGGCAAACAATGCTTTCGATGCGTTCGACGAAGGGCCGTAAACAAAAACAACAAAAAAAAATTAATCGTCCAGTGCAATACATATGTTTCGGCAAAGACGAATTCTTGGTTTAAATGTTGCCATATTTCCTTGCCGAATGCTTTTACTTTTATTGCGCACTTTTTATGGCTGCCGATTCCGCGTTTCGCATTTATCTCGGAAGATTTAAGTTTATCAACAGAAACAATTTCGAATTGGAACAGCTATTGCCGCGAAATATGTGTTTATTGGGCTGAAACACGTTCTGGCGGCCCCGGGGTAGTCATCGAAATAGATGAAGCCAAGTTTGGGAAAAGAAAATACAACCGAGGTCGCTTAATAGATGGGAAATGGGTTTTCGGTGGCTATGAACGAGGGAGCAAAAAGATTTTTTTAGTACCTGTTCCGGATCGATCAGATGAAACATTATTAAATTGTTTACAAAAATGGGTTCTTCGAGGAACAACAGTTTATTCTGACTGCTGGAAAGCATATAATTGTTTGTCGACTGAAGGATTCCAACATTTAACAGTGAATCATTCTATGAACTTTGTTGATCCTGATACTGGGGCCCATACCCAAGGCATTGAAAGGACATGGAGGGAGGTGCGCGCGAATATCTCGCGATATGGAGTGCGACAAGATCAATTATATTCCCACCTTGCGGAATATCTATTTAGACGCGCTCATCCCCCCAAAAAACGCATCTCTGCCTTCTTTAGTTTAATAGCTGAGTTTCAAACAAAAATGATGGGCGTTGATTCGCTACAATCCGAGATGATCGACGAAGCTGAATAGTTTCCTGATGTAATTGTGTGTGTGTGCACGCATGCACGCACGCACGCACTCACACATACAAGTAATCGGCCCTTTTCAGGGCCAAATGATGTGCAAAATCCGACCGTGCTTCCTCCCCGTGGTGCACATCGGGTAATTGTAATGCCGGCGGTACGCATGCGTGATATACACGCATAGCACGCAAGCATTCAAGCACCTCTGAGGTTCATGCATTCCTTTTATAACGTATGAATCACTATTTCCTACAGTTTCTAAGGCAATGAGGAACCTCGGAGGTGCGCGCGTACTGGGGGCTTCGCCCCCCAGACCCCCCTTTTATACTAACCTACCCTCCAACCACATAGGTATGGCTGACAATCTAGCCACATGTCATATGGGTTCGATTATATCACTCATAACTGTGTGGTTAGAGGTTAGGTTAGTATAAAAAGGGGGGTCTGCACGCAAGCACCACTTAGGTCACGCAAGGGCATCCAGGACGTAGACCTAAGTAGTGTGTGAGTGCTGGGGGGCTCCGCCCCCCACACCCCCCTTTTTATACTAGCCTAACCTCCAACCAATAGATTTTAGTGATAATCGAACCTACATGTAGTATGTGTCGCTCTGAATAACAATGTGTAGACCGAAGGATAGTATAAATGAGGTGGGGGTGGTCTGGGGGGCGAAGCCCAAGCACACAAATGGCCTTAGGTATACTTTAGTTCTACGTAGGTTCGGCAGTAGTTACGTTGGGTTAGCATAAATTGGATGTTTAGACACATATGCGAGTTTGGCCATTTCTAGGTCAGAAATCCCGCTTTTATCATTTTTCTCATATTTAGGGCTTTATTTAAGGGGTTTCTTTGCAATTTATGAAAAAAATTTATATAACCTTTTTTGTAGAGAATTTTGTGCTCTACAACTTTTGTTTGAAACTTTTTTTCGTACGAGTTCAATTTTTCGAAATAAATGCAAGAAACTGAAAAAAATGAAGTTTTTTGATGTTTTTTCAAGATTTTAGCCAAAAATATTGCCGACCGCCAATTTTTATTGTCAGATTCGTGATCAGCGACCCAAAATACGTCGGAAACCATATAAGAAATATTTTTTCCAGGTGAAGCAGTCTTTCCGAAGATTTACCAAATTTTGGATGTAATGACTATTGGGTTTATTAATTTACAGAAAACGTCCATCTAGGGCCATGAATTATAACTATTGTGAATATGTATTTCGCATCAGGATGTTATTTTGTGCTCTTCATGCCATGGGGCTATCCATGCCCTGAATAATGACTTTCATGAAAATATAATTTACGTCTGTTTATTTATCTAATTATTTATTTACACGTTCTAATAAGAACCGAGAATTACTTATGAGTATTGGAAACTGTCCGAGGAATTAAAAAAATAATTAAAGTATTTTTGTTTTAATCTAATTTCACATCATTTCACCTCTCTGTTTATTAACACTTTTGCTCAAAATGAGTAAAACCAGGTACTGTCAACTTCACTTCAGTGCCTCGAATAAAAAGAATTTATTTTATTCTTCAAACAATTCCTTTCCGGTAAACCTTTACAAAAAGGACAGTATCGGATAAAAATTCCATACAGGCTATTTTAATGTATTTTTACCTCCTGATTACGAATATGATGATAAAATTTGGTGGTCACACAAACTAAAGCCGCCATTTTGAAAAAAACGTCAAAAAAGCGATTTTTTTCAGTTTTTTGCATATATCATGAAAACTACGAGCGTTACAAAAAATGTTTCAAACAAAAAATGTAGAGCTCGAAATTCTCTCCAAAAAAGTTCTGATGCGTTTTAGTTGTAATATCAATGGTGACACCGTAAAACAAACAATCAGATTTATCAATTCAGCCCACAATATTGTTTAGGTTTTGATAAATATATTTACATTTCGGTAATTCCAAGTATGTAAAGTTGGCGTGGGTTCGATATGTGGATTGAAGTATGGGTTAATTACGTTAGGTTAATATAAAAAGGGTGGTCTTGGGAGGGAGGGGGGGGGCCCAGCACATAAGCTCGCTTCGCTCTGGCGACAACTATATCATGAAATTCCTTATTCAGGACATGGATAGCCCCAGAACTTGAATTGCATAAAATAACGTCCTGATGCGAAATGCATATTCACAATAATTATAATTCATAGCAGTTGATGGACGTTTTCT
The DNA here is from genome assembly GCA_030407085.1 of Trichopria drosophilae. NCBI lineage: Eukaryota > Metazoa > Arthropoda > Insecta > Hymenoptera > Diapriidae > Trichopria > Trichopria drosophilae. The sequence goes on from JAQOWT010000283.1 coordinate 21,721, forward strand.
GTAAATTATTAAACCCGCAATAGTTATTACGTCCAAAATTGTATATATGGGGCATTCCACGCGAATGATCCAGGTAAAAATGGAAAGTATTTTTATCGTGTGGCATCGATTCGTTTGTGACCTTAGATCTAAGGGTTGCCAACATAAAGGGGCTTCAATTTTCAATACGACGTTTCATTTTCAATCAAGTTAAGTCAGAACGGTTCGGAATAATTTTTTTTCTTCAATTCATATAAAAATATAGCCAATATTAAGTCACTTCGTTTTTTTTTATACATATGGCATTTGACCCACAAACAGGTCATATATGGACTGTTTTGGAAAAATTTCCCATTCAGTCAATTCAGAACGGATCGACATCATTTTTCTTTATCTTTTGTGCAAAAAGAAGACAGAAATATGCTATATAGATATCGTAGAAATATACATATATATATATACAGGGTGTCCGAAAAGTATGGAAACACTCAAATATCTCGGAAAATCGACATCGAATCGAAAAAGTAAAAATACACGTATTCAATGGTTTCAAGAGAGCTATCCAGTGACACCTAACACAACCCCCCACCCCCACCCGCTGGGGGTGATAGAGGGGGTAACTTCAAAATTTTAAATGGGAACCCCCAATTTTTATTGCAGATTTTGCTTCCTCAGAAAAAGTTACGTAAATTTTGCCTACCATTATAATTGTTTTTGTTGACAGATGGCGCTGTAATCAACGAAATTAAAAAATTATTCTAAAAAGTTTTAAAAATCTCGCGAAAAACACAACGGATCAAAAAAGTAAAAACACACGTATTTAATGGTTTCAAGAGAGCTATCCAGTGACACCTAACACGACCCCCCACCCCCACAGGCTGGGGGTGATGGAGGGGGAAACTTAAAAATTTTAAATGGGAACTCCCAAATTTTATTGCAGATTTCTCTTCTTCAGAAAAAGTTACGTAAATTTTACCTATTATAATTATTTTTGTTAACAGATGGAGCTGCAATCTGCGAAATTAAAAAATTACTAAAAAATATTTAACTTGACGTACATGGAATAGCATACCACGTTTTCAGAATTTTAAATAACGTCTTTTGCCTTTAAATATTTCTAGTTTACCGATTCTCACCGCGAGGAGGTAGACGATTTTGAGAATCTTCTGTTTTACTTTTTTTTTTATTTGATTTCTGTTTTTACCTTTTTTTTATTCTTCACTATTAAATTTTTTTATGTTTTTTTTTAATGTATTTGCTTACCTTTTCTTCCAGATATTAAAATTCTTTATTCGCTCCCCCCTTGTAATTGTGCATACAAAGTTTTTGACAGAAAAATGAAGAATCGACATCCTTATTCTACGAGGAAGTGAATGTCGTGTATCCGAATAGCGTAAATGGTGACCAAATCCGCATATGGTGTTATGGCTTTCTTGCATGACTGTGATTTTGTATACTTGTGTGAAAGTACTGTAGGTATCGCTTGCGGAAACCCATTGCATACACTCGGTCGATTTTTTCAACTGCCAGTGTTACAGAGAAAGTAGTCAATAATCGAACATCGTCAGCGTCCAAATCAAAACAGCACGTCTTAGTATTAGTTAAGCTCTATTGTTTGAATGAGTCAAGGTCTCGGTTATTTTTCAGCTTTGTGAAAATTACACATGCGAGCGTCACTCTTGTCGAAAACTTGGTCAAATTCGTACCGCAAAAAATCGCAATTCTCTTCGTTCTCGCTATTTGATACTTAATGTAATGTTTCTCTAACATTTGAATTTCTTCTAATTTTTTATATTTCTTTTATTTCTTCATTCTTTGCTTCATATTTCTTCCATTTCGATACATTCTGTATTCTGCCTCCTGTTGTAATTTGGCATACTATGTCTTTGACACAAAAAGAAAGGATCGAAATCCTTATTCTGCGAGGATGCGGCGATAAAAAAAGAACATACGAACAAGTCGTCCGCCAATTTAATGATACCCATCCTGATCGTCTACCTATTTGCAAATCAACTGTTTGTAAGACTGTTTCTCGGTTTCAAGATACTGGCTCTGTCAATGATCGACCAAAATCAGGAAGACCAAAAACGTCCACGAACGAAGACAACAGTTTAGCGGTCTGTGCAAGTGTCGTTGAGGACGTCCATACTTCGGTAAGAAAGATTGCGCAAGCCACTGGTATCGGCAAATCGTCTGTCCATGAAATATTAAAAGCAAATAAGTTCCATCCATATAAAATAAAATATGTACAAGAACTTTCGGAAGATGACTTCGATCGGAGATTAGAATTTTGTGAGGAAATGATGAGACGTTGTGACGAAAATGAATTATTTCCTTTCTGGATATGCTTCTCTGATGAAGCTACGTTTCAGTTGAGTGGAGAAGTTAATAGGCACAACCTACGATATTGGTCGGACGAAAATCCTCATTGGATGAGAGATACTCACACACAACATCCACAGAAAATCAATGTTTGGGCTGGCATTTTGTGCAATCAAATTGTTGGGCCTTTCTTCGTTGAAGAGAATTTCACGGCTGAAAGGTACTGTAATTTGTTAAATAACCAGATTATACCGGCAATACGAAATATTGCTGGTATAGCGTTTGATAATGTCTGGTTTCAACAGGATGGAGCTCCTTGTCATTTTGGTTTGATTGTACGCAATCTATTAAATAATATTTTCCCCCGACGTTGGATTGGTAGGAGGGGTTCGATCGAGTGGCCACCGAGGTCACCTGATCTAACTCCTCTGGACTATTTTTACTGGGGTTTCTTGAAGAACAAGGTCTACGAAACGAAACCAAAAGACATTGATGAGTTGAAAGAAAAAATAATTCAAGGTTCTAATACAGTATCTCAAGAAATGCTGCAAAAAGTTTATGATAACTTCTATGCACGATTGGGATATTGTCAAGTTGCTGAAGGACTTCAATTCGAACATCTTATAAATTAGTGGGCATAGACATGTTAAAAATCCAGTAAAGAAAATAGAAGCGAAGGAAAATTTAAACTTTAAAATAGAAAAAAAATTAAAAAAATAAAAAAAAAACAAATAAAAGGTAAAAACAAAAAAAAAATATACAAAAATAAAAAAAAAAGATTCTCAAAATCGTCTACCTCCTCGCGGTAAGAATCGGTGAACTTTGAAATATTTAAAGGCAAAAGACGTCATTTAAAATTTTGGAAACGTGGTCCGCTATTCCAGGTACGTGGTTCGCTGATTGCAGCTCCATCTGTTAACAAAAATAATTATAATAGGTAAAATTTACGTAACTTTTTCTGAAGAAGAGAAATCTGCAATAAAATTTGGGAGTTCCCATTTAAAATTTTTAAGTTTCCCCCTCCATCACCCCCAGCCTGTGGGGGTGGGGGGTCGTGTTAGGTGTCACTGGATAGCTCTCTTGAAACCATTAAATACGTGTGTTTTTACTTTTTTGATCCGTTGTGTTTTTCGCGAGATTTTTAAAACTTTTTAGAATAATTTTTTAATTTCGTTGATTACAGCGCCATCTGTCAACAAAAACAATTATAATGGTAGGCAAAATTTACGTAACTTTTTCTGAGGAAGCAAAATCTGCAATAAAAATTGGGGGTTCCCATTTAAAATTTTTAAGTTACCCCCTCTATCACCCCCAGCGGGTGGGGGTGGGGGGTTGTGTTAGGTGTCACTGGATAGCTCTCTTGAAACCATTGAATACGTGTATTTTTACTTTTTCGATTCGATGTCGATTTTCCGAGATATTTGAGTGTTTCCATACTTTTCGGACACCCTGTATATATGTATATCCTTGTATATATTATGGGCAACAGTATAAAAATAAAAAATGAAAAATATACAAAAACAAACAGACTGCTTTTAGTTTAGACCTACACATATAAATATATGCAGAAACATATAAGCTTTCTCAACATCGTCTGGGTAGCAGTTATCGAGAGAATTTTTTTT
>JAQOWT010000284.1:0-25695 GCA_030407085.1 Trichopria drosophilae
CATATCTTCATTGGACAATTAAAATATATTTAACAACATTCCCGAACGCAGGAGTTTAAAAAAGGCCGAAATATAAACAAAAAAACTTTCGTCGTCATCAACGTGCAGAGTCCCGTGCTACGCCAAATTGGAGATTTCATAGTACATATCTTCCTTGGACAATTAAAATACATTTAGCAACATTTCCAAGCGTGGGAGTTTAGAATATGCCGAAATATAACCTAAAAAACTTTCGTCGTCATCAATGTGCAGGGTCTGGTGTTTCGCCAAATTGGAAAATATCATAGTACATATTTTCCTTGGACAATTAAAATACAGTTAGCAACATTCCCGAGCGTGGGAGTTTTAAATAGGCCGAAATATAACCAAAAAAACGTTCGTCGTCCTCAACGTGCAGGGTCCCCAGCTACGCCAAATTGGAAAATATCACAGTCGATAACTTCGCTGAATAAATAAAATACATTTAACAACATTCCCGAGCATGGGAGTTTAAAAGAGGCCGACATATAACCAAAAAAACGTCCGTCGTCATCAACGTCTAGAGTCCCGTGCTACGCCAAATTGGAAAATATCATAGTAGATATCCTCCTTGGTCAATTAAAATACATTTAGCTACATTCCCGAGCGCGGGAGTTTAGAATATGCCGAAATATAACCTAAAAAACTTTCGTCGTCATCAACGTGCAGGGTCCCGTGCTACGCGAAATTGGAAAATATCATAGTAGATATCTTCTTTGGACAATTAAAATACATTTAGCAACAATCCCGAGTGTGGGAGTTTAAAATATGCCGAAATAAAAACAAAAAAACTTTCGTCGTCATCAAAGTGCAGGGTCCCGAGCTACGCAAAATTGGGAAATATCATAGTCGATATCCTCCTTGTTCAATTAAAATACATTTAGCAACATTCCCGAGCGAGGGAGTTTAAAATAGGCCGAAATAAAACCAAAAAAACTTTCGTCGTCATCAAACTGCACTGTCCCGTGCTACGCGAAATTGGAAAATATCATAGTACATATCTTCCTAAGACTATTAAAATACATTTAGCTACATTCCCGAGCGTGGGAGTTTAAAATAGGCCGAAATATAATCAAAAAAACTTTAGTCGTCATCAACGTGCGCTGTGCCGTGCTACACCAAATAGAATAATATCGTAGTACATATCTTCCTTGGACAAGTAAAATACATTTAGCTACAATCCCGAGTGTGGGAGTTTAAAAGAGACCGTAATATTACTAAAAAAACGTTCGTCGTCATCACCGTGCACTGTCCCGTGCTACGCCAGATTGGAAAATATCATAGTACATATTTTCCTTGGACATTTAAAATACATTTAGCAACATTCCCGAGCGTGGGAGTTTAAAATATGCCAAAATAAAAACAAAAAAACTTTCGTCGTCATCAAAGTGCAGGGTCTCGAGCTACGCAAAATTGGGAAATATCATAGTCGATATCCTCCTTGTTCAATTAAAATACATTTAGCTGCATTCCCGAGCGTGGGAGTTTAGAATATGCCAAAATATAACATAAAAAACTTTCGTCGTCATCAACGTGCAGGGTCCCGTGCTACGCGAAATTGGGAAATATCATAGTCGATAACTTCGCTGAATAAATAAAATACATTTCGCAACATTCGCGAGTGTGGTAATTTAAAATAGGCCGAAATGTAACCAAAGCACCTTTCGTCGTCATCAATGTGCATAGTCCCGTGCTACGCCAAATTGGAAAATATGATAGCAGATATCCTCCTTGTTCAATTAAAATACATTTAGCAACATTCCCGAGCAAGGGAGTTTAAAATAGGCCGAAATAAAACCAAAAAAACTTTCGTCGTCTACAACCTGCACTGTCCCGTGCTACGCCAAATTCAAAAATATCATAGTACATATCTTCCCTGGACAATTAAAATACAGTTAGCAACATTTCCGATCGTGGGAGTTTAAAATAGGCCGAAATAAAACCAAAAAAACGTTCGTCGTCATCAGCGTGCACTGTCCCGTGCTACGCCAAATTGAAAAATATCATATTACATATCTTGCTTGGACAATTAAAATACATTTAGCTGCATTCCCGAGCGTGGGAGTTAAGAATATACCGAAATAAAACCAAAAAAACTTTCGTCGTCATCAACCTGCACTGTCCCGTGCTACGCGAAATTGGAAAATATCATAGTACATATCTTCCTAAGACTATTAAAATACATTTAGCTACATTCCCGAGCGTGGGAGTTTAAAATAGGCCGAAATATAACCAAAAAAACTTTAGTCGTCATCGCCGTGCACTGTCCCGTGCTACGTCAAATAGAAAAATATCATAGTACATATCTTTCTTGGAGAATTAAAATACATTTAGCAACATTCACGGGCGTGGGATTTTGAAATAGGCCGAAATATAACCAACAAAACATTCGTCGTCATCAACCTGCACTGTCCCGTGCTACGCCAAATTAAAAAATATCATAGTACATATCTTCTTTGGACAATTAAAATACAGTTAACAACATTTTCCGATCGTGGGAGTTTAAAATAGGCCGAAATATAACCAAAAAAACGTTCGTCGTCATCAACGTACACTGTCCCGTGCTACGCCAAATTGAAAAATATCATAGTACATATCTTCCTTGGACAATTAAAATACATTTAGCTGCATTCCCTAGCGTGGGAGTTTAGAATATGCCGAAATATAACCAAAAAAACTTTAGTCGTCATCAACGTGCGCTGTGCCGTGCTACACCAAATAGAATAATATCGTAGTACATATCTTCCTTGGACAAGTAAAATACATTTAGCCACAATCCCGAGTGTGGGAGTTTAAAAGAGACCGTAATATTACCAAAAAAACGTTCGTCGTCATCACCGTGCACTGTCCCGCGCTAGGCCAAATTGAAACATATCATAGTACATATTTTCTTTGGACAATTAAAAAACATTTAGCAACATTCCCGAGCGTGGGAGTTTAAAATATGCCAAACTAAAAACAAAAAAACTTTCGTCGTCATCAAAGTGCAGGGTCTCGAGCTACGCAAAATTGGGAAATATCATAGTCGATATCCTCCTTGTTCAATTAAAATACATTTAGCAACATTCCCGAGCGAGGGAGTTTAAAATATGCCGAAATAAAACCAAAAAAACATTCGTCGTCATCAACCTGCACTGTCCCGTGCTACGCCAAATTCAAAAATATCATAGTACATATCTTCCCTGGACAATTAAAATACAGTTAGCAACATTTCCGATCGTGGGAGTTTAAAATAGGCCGAAATAAAACCAAAAAAACGTTCGTCGTCATCAGCGTGCACTGTCCCGTGCTACGCCAAATTGAAAAATATCATATTACATATCTTGCTTGGACAATTAAAATACATTTAGCTGCATTCCCGAGCGTGGGAGTTAAGAATATGCCGAAATAAAAGCAAAAAAAACTTTCGTCGTCATCAACCTGCACTGTCCCGTGCTACGTCAAATAGAAAAATATCATAGTACATGTCTTTCTTGGAGAATTAAAATACATTTAGCAACATTCACGGGCGTGGGATTTTGAAATAGGCCGAAATATAACCAACAAAACATTCGTCGTCATCAACCTGCACTGTCCCGTGCTACGCCAAATTAAAAAATATCATAGTACATATCTTCTTTGGACAATTAAAATACAGTTAGCAACATTTCCGATCGTGGGAGTTTAAAATAGGCCGAAATATAACCAAAAAAACGTTCGTCGTCATCAACGTACACTGTCCCGTGCTACGCCAAATTGAAAAATATCATAGTACATATCTTCCTTGGACAATTAAAATACATTTAGCTGCATTCCCTAGCGTGGGAGTTTAGAATATGCCGAAATATAACCTAAAAAACTTTCGTCGTCATCAAAGTGCAGGGTCCCGTGCTACGCCAAATTTGAAAATATCATAGTAGATATCCTCCTTGTTCAATTAAAATACATTTAGCAACATTCCCGAGCGAGGGAGTTTAAAATAGGCCGAAATAAAACCAAAAAAACTTTCGTCGTCATCAAACTGCACTGTCCCGTGCTACGCGAAATTGGAAATTATCATAGTACATATCTTCCTAAGACTATTAAAATACATTTAGCTACATTCCCGAGCGTGGGAGTTTAAAATAGGCCGAAATATAACCAAAAAAACTTTAGTCGTCATCAACGTGCGCTGTGCCGTGCTACACCAAATAGAATAATATCGTAGTACATATCTTCCTTGGACAAGTAAAATACATTTAGCCACAATCCCGAGTGTGGGAGTTTAAAAGAGACCGTAATATTATCAAAAAAACGTTCGTCGTCATCACCGTGCACTGTCCCGCGCTAGGCCAAATTGAAACATATCATAGTACATATTTTCTTTGGACAATTAAAAAACATTTAGCAACATTCCCGAGCGTGGGAGTTTAAAATATGCCAAAATAAAAACAAAAAAACTTTCGTCGTCATCAAAGTGCAGGGTCTCGAGCTACGCAAAATTGGGAAATATCATAGTCGATATCCTCCTTGTTCAATTAAAATACATTTAGCAACATTCCCGAGCGAGGGAGTTTAAAATAGGCCGAAATAAAACCAAAAAAACATTCGTCGTCATCAACCTGCACTGTCCCGTGCTACGCCAAATTCAAAAATATCATAGTACATATCTTCCCTGGACAATTAAAATACAGTTAGCAACATTTCCGATCGTGGGAGTTTAAAATAGGCCGAAATAAAACCAAAAAAACGTTCGTCGTCATCACCGTGCACTGTCCCGTGCAACGCCAAATAGTAAAATATCATAGTAGATATCCTCCTTGTTCAATTAAAATACATTTAGCAACATTCCCGAGCGAGGGAGTTTAAAATAGGCCGAAATAAAACCAAAAAATCGTTCGTCGTCATCAACGTACACTGTCCCGTGCTGCGCCAAATTGAAAAATATCATAGTACATATTTTCCTTGGACAATTAAAATACATTTAGCTGCATTCCCTAGCATGGGAGTTTAGAATATGCCGAAATATAACCTAAAAAACTTTCGTCGTCATCAACGTGCAGAGTCCCGTGCTACGCCAAATTGGAAAATATCATAGTAGGTATCCTCCTTGTTCAATTAAAATACATTTAGCAACATTCCCGAGAGAGGGAGTTTAAAATAGGCCGAAATATAACCAAAAAAACTTTAGTCGTCATCACCGTGCACTGTCCCGTGCTACGTCAAATAGAAAAATATCATAGTACATATCTTTCTTGGAGAATTAAAATACATTTAGCAACATTCACGGGCGTGGGATTTTGAAATAGGCCGAAATATAACCAACAAAACATTCGTCGTCATCAACCTGCACTGTCCCGTGCTACGCCAAATTAAAAAATATCATAGTACATATCTTCTTTGGACAATTAAAATACAGTTAGCAACATTTCCGATCGTGGGAGTTTAAAATAGGCCGAAATATAACCAAAAAAACGTTCGTCGTCATCAACGTACACTGTCCCGTGCTACGCCAAATTGAAAAATATCATAGTACATATCTTCCTTGGACAATTAAAATACATTTAGCTGCATTCCCTAGCGTGGGAGTTTAGAATATGCCGAAATATAACCTAAAAAACTTTCGTCGTCATCAAAGTGCAGGGTCCCGTGCTACGCCAAATTTGAAAATATCATAGTAGATATCCTCCTTGGTCAATTAAAATACATTTAGCAACATTCCCGAGCGAGGGAGTTTAAAATAGGCCGAAATAAAACCAAAAAAACTTTCGTCGTCATCAACGTACACTGTCCCGTGCTACGCCAAATTTAAAAATATCATATTACATATCTTCCTTGGACAATTAAAATACATTTAGCTGCATTCCTGAGCGTGGGAGTTTAGAATATGCCGAATTAAAACCAAAAAAACTTTCGTCGTCATCAACCTGCACTGTCCCGTGCTACGCGAAATTGGAAAATATCATAGTACATATCTTCCTAAGACTATTAAAATACATTTAGCTACATTCCCGAGCGTGGCAGTTTAAAATAGGCCGAAATATAACCAAAAAAACTTTAGTCGTCATCACCGTGCACTGTCCCGTGCTACGTCAAATAGAAAAATATCATAGTACATATCTTTCTTGGAGAATTAAAATACATTTAGCAACATTCACGGGCGTGGGATTTTGAAATAGGCCGAAGTATCAACAAAAATACGTTCGTCGTCATCAACGTGCAGAGTCCCGTGCTACGCCAACTTGGAAAATATCATAGTACATATTTTCTTTGGACAATTAAAAAACATTTAGCAACATTCCCGAGCGTGGGAGTTTAAAATATGCCAAAATAAAAACAAAAAAACGTTCGTCGTCATCACCGTGCACTGTCCCGTGCTACGCCAAATTGGAAAATATCATAGTACATATTTTCCTTGGACATTTAAAATACATTTAGCAACATTCCCGAGCGTGGGAGTTTAAAATATGCCAAAATAAAAACAAAAAAACTTTCGTCGTCATCAAAGTGCAGGGTCTCGAGCTACGCAAAATTGGGAAATATCATAGTCGATATCCTCCTTGTTCAATTAAAATACATTTAGCAACATTTCCGATCGTGGGAGTTTAAAATAGGCCGAAATATAACCAAAAAAACGTTTGTCGTCATCAACGTACACTGTCCCGTGCTACGCCAAATTGAAAAATATCATAGTACATATCTTCCTTGGAGAATTAAAATACATTTAGCTGCATTCCCGAGCATGGGAGTTTAGAATATGCCAAAATATTTTTTTTTTTTTTTTTTTTTTTTTTTTTTTTTTTTTCATCCACATATATTTACAAACTGTCTAGAACGACATTAAGTAAATTTTATACATTACTGAAAACACGCGAGTAACTTTCCCAGTGGAAAGCACTCATAACATTAAATAATACAATGATACATATTTATTACATTAATTACAAGGATAACTTTAGAAGAACTGATCTTGATTAGAGAATTTTGTATTTTTTTAATCTAGAAAATGTTCTCGGTGCATTTCGGAGTCTGGAAGCCAGTGTATTCGGATGGTTTGCTAGTCTTTCTTTATATCTTTCGCTAATTGTTGTAATTTCTTCGTTGACAGTTTTGATGGCCATGTCTTTTCGAATTATTTCATTTGGTACAAACCATGGTGCATTTAAAATCTCTCTTAGGCATTTAGATTGGAATCTTTCTATTATATCAACATTAGATTTGGATGCACTTCCCCAGAGCTGGGCTCCATACATCCATACGGGTTTAAGTATACACTTGTAAATAAGAAGTTTGTTTTCAATCGATAATTTAGACTTTCTTCCCAGTAGCCAGTACATCTTCCTCAATTTTAGGTTTAGCTGCTTGCGTTTAGTCCAAATATGTGCTCTCCAAGTAAAGCGACGATCCAGGTGCATCCCAAGGTATTTAACATGATCGTTTTGTGGGATTATTTTATTATTTAGTACAATTGGAGGACACGTCTTTTTACAGAGAGTGAAAGTAACATGTGTTGATTTGCTCTCATTGATTTTGATTCTCCATCGTGTGAACCAGTTTTGTACCTTACTTACATATTGCTGCAGATAGTGTGAGGCAATATTTGGATTTGAATTTATTGCCATGATTGCAGTATCATCTGCATAAGTTGCCGTGGTAATATTAACTGATGTTGGTAGATCTGCAACGTAAAGTAGGTAGAGTGTCGGACCCAGAACACTGCCTTGAGGAACACCAGCTTTGATAGGGTAGAGTTTTGACATTGTGCCCTGTATTTTTACTTGGAAAGTTCTGTTTTTCAAGTACGATTGTAGAAGTTTAGAATATTTTGTTGGGAACCAGTTATTCAATTTAAGTATTAATCCCTCATGCCATACTTTATCGAATGCTTGAGCTACATCCAAGAATACAGCCGAACAGTAGTTTTTACATTCAATGGCATCTCTGATTTTACAAGTTATCCTATTGACTTGCTCAATTGTGCCGTGGAAGTTCCGAAAGCCAAATTGATGGTCGGGGATTAGTTTTCTTTCGTTTATAAGTGTATTTAGTCTCTTTAAAAAGAGTTTTTCATGTATTTTCGATAGTATAGGGAGGAGACTAATCGGCCGATATGATGTAACGTGTTCAATCGCTTTACCAGGCTTTGCTATCATTATTATTTGAGCTACCTTCCACTGATCAGGGAAATAGCAGAGACGGAAGCTAGCGTTGATTAGGATAGTGATAAATCTCACTGCCTTCTTGGGTAACTCTTTAATGATTTTTCCATCGATGTTGTCGTATCCAGGTGTTTTTTTATTCTTGAGATTTTTTATTACTTTTGCCACTTCGTTGACTGTAACAGGCTTTATTGGTGAATCGTCTTGCGGGTACTTTGTTATTCCTTCGGCAAGACTACTTTTTTCTACGTCAGAAATTAGTTCACTCACTGGTTGGAATACTTCACTAAGGTGTTCAGCGAATGTTTCGGTTTTTTCTACTTCAGTTCTAGCCCATTTGCCATCTGATTTTTTAATAGGTGGTATGAACTGTTGCGGACGTTTAATTTTCCTGGTGGCTTTCCAAAGAGAGTAATCTGTATTTTTTGTTGGATCTACTGATTGGACATAATTTTCAAACCTCGAATTTTGATATTCTGCTAACTTTACTTTGAGGTCCTTAATTGCTTTATTAAGCTTAGTTTTATCATTACTAGATCTGGTTATTTGCCAGGTTTTTCTGATTTTTCTTTTCTCCATTATCATTTTTTTAATACTGTTTGGTATATCGGTATTATGTTTACCTGATGGGATCAAAGTAGCTTCGTTAGTTGCTTGATGGAGAAGAATATTAAAATTTTCGATAGCATTTTCGAGTTCATCAGGGTTTTTTAATGGTATATTACAATTTAATTTGTTATTTATAAATGTTTGAAAAACAGTCCAAGAAGTTTTGCTATTATAAATTTTGTTACTTGCATCTGTATGAACTACTTTAGTTTCGAATATAGCAATTACAGGAGAATGATCAGAAGATAAATCTAAGTTTGTTGAAACAGTAAAGTGTGATGGATTTATACCTTTAATAATTGCAAAATCAATTAGATCTGGTGTTTTATTTGGATCAGATGGCCAGTAGGTAGGTTCTCCAGTGGATATTGGAAGTAGATTATTTTTTAGTATAGTTCCATAGAGTTGCCGTCCTTTGGGGTTAGGTGTTGTTGACCTTGAACCCCACCAGGGGTGCTTTGCGTTGTAATCACCTCCTGCAATGAATCGGTGACCAAGTGTGTCAAAAAATTCCGTGTACATATTTTGTGTGATCTTATGCTTCGGTGGGCAATATATTGCAGAGATGACAAAAGATCCAGTCCAGTCTTCTATTTTGACACTTGTTGCTTGAATGTAGTCTTTTCGAAATTTATCAACTTCGTGATGTTTGATGGATTTTTTGATTACCACTGCTGTGCCACCGTGAGCTTTATTATCCGGATGATTAGTAGTGTATGTGCAATAGTTGGGAATTTTAATAAAATTTTTTTCGGTAAAATGTGTTTCCGAGATCAAAATTACATCAATCTCTTGATCTGATAAAAAAATCTTTAGTTCGTGTATTCTCTGGGTTAATCCATTTGCATTCCAGATAGCTATTTTTAGTCTGTTCATTTTGATAATTTATTAACAAGACATGTTAACAAATTTAACATTGTGTCCATTCGATTCATAAGTTGTATCATCATTTCTTCGAGTTTGTTATTGTGTGTTATTTCAGGCATTGGTTTACTTACACAAGTATTTTGATTTTGTTCCGTTTGATAAACACCTGCCGTAGCTTGTGCGAAGGTAGCATTCGATTTGATTTTACTGCCAGAGAAGATGCTTGTTTTACTATTAGAATTTAAATTATTATCGTTAAGTTTTTTTTTCTCTTAGAGCTGGAAATAATTTTTGCTGCAGTTGTTTCCTAACTGTGCATCCTTTGTAGCTTGCGGGATGATTTCCGCTGCAGTTTGCACATTTTACTTCAGCAATTTTTTCTTTTATTAAACAATGTTGAGTAAGATGTTTACCAGCACATTTGACACATATTGCTGTTTTATGGCAATAGTTTTTTGTGTGGCCAAATTCTTGACACCTCATACATTGAGGGATTTCCCTTTTCTTACGTGGAGGTTCGATAGTAACTACTGTATGCATCAGTCTTTTTATTTCGTATATTTCTTTATTATTTTCTTTATTTTCTATTTCTACGAAAAAGAGAGGAAGTGGAATTTGGTTCGTATATTTTTTTATATTTGTAATTCTTTTTACGACGTGACCATAGGATTCAATTTCTGTTGTTAAATCTGTGATATCTACCGAAGGATGAATATTTTTCAAGACAAATTTATAGTTTTTATCTTGCTTACGTTGAAATGTGTAGAATTCTGTATTTTTTTTTCTTTAATTCCTCTATAATAGGAAGGTATTTTTCCGAAGTACTTGGTTGAATTTTAATTTCGTTGTTCTGTAAGGTTTTCAATGTATGTTGGTTGTCTATTTTATTTAGTAGTTCCATAAGTGGTTTCACATTTTGTACACCGTTGACATAAATTGGCGGTGATTTTTTAATGGTTTTTAGTTGAGCGGTTTCTTGTTGTTGTTGCACTTGTTCGTTTTCTTCAGAATCCAAGAGACTGAAAGGATTACTGACTGGTACAGGGTTGTTCAGCCAGTAGTCTTTGATGTAAGTCTGCCTCTTTTTAATATTGTTATCCGCCGGACTGGTTCTTAATCTTTTTTTGTTTCTTTTATTTTCCAACCACGTTCCCTCTGTTGTTTCTGGGGTGGCTTGCCCCGATTTATCATCCATTTTTTGCACAATTTAACACTCGTGTAGATTTTATTACACTTTCACTGTTAAACTTGTGCAACATTAGCACACTACCGATTGTTTGTTTACTTGCTCTCAAGTACGACGGAGCGAAATGTAATCACTACCGTTCGCGTCGACTGTCCGAAGTAAACTGCCAAAATATAACATAAAAAACTTTCGTCGTCATCAACGTGCAGGGTCCCGTGCTACGCGAAATTGGGAAATATCATAGTCGATAACTTCGCTGAATAAATAAAATACATTTCGCAACATTCGCGAGTGTGGTAATTTAAAATAGGCCGAAATGTAACCAAAGCACCTTTCGTCGTCATCAACGTGCATAGTCCCGTGCTACGCCAAATTGGAAAATATGATAGTAGATATCCTCCTTGTTCAATTAAAATACATTTAGCTGCATTCTCGAGCGTGGGAGTTTAAAATAGGCCGAAACATAACCAAAAAAACGTTCGTCGTCATCAACGTACACTGTCCCGTGCTACGCCAAATTGAAAAATATCATAGTACATATCTTCCTTGGACAATTAAAATACATTTAGCTGCATTCCCTAGCGTGGGAGTTTAGAATATGCCGAAATATAACCTAAAAAACTTTAGTCGTCATCAACGTGCGCTGTCCCGTGCTACGCCAAATTGGAAAATATCATAGTAGATATTCTCCTTGGTAAATTAAAATACATTTAGCAACATTCCCGAGCGAGGGAGTTTAAAATAGGCCGAAATAAAACCAAAAAAACGTTCGTCGTCATCAACGTACACTGTCCCGTACTACGCCAAATTGAAAAATATCATAGTACATATCTTCCTTGGACAACTAAAATACATTTAGCTGCATTCCCGAGCGCGGGAGTTTAAAATAGGCCGAAATATAACCAAAAAAACGTTCGTCGTCATCAACGTACACTGTCCCGTGCTACGCCAAATTGAAAAATATCATAGTACATATCTTCCTTGGACAATTAAAATACATTTAGCTACATTCCCGAGCGTGGGAGTTTAAAATAGACCGAAATATAACCAAAAAAACTTTAGTCGTCATCAACGTGCGCTGTGCCGTGCTACACCAAATAGAATAATATCGTAGTACATATCTTCCTTTAACAAGTAAAATACATTTAGCCACAATCCCGAGCGTGGGAGTTTAGAATACGCCGAAATATAACCTAAAAAACTTTCGTCACCATCCAAGTGCACTGTCCCGTGCTACGCCAAATTGGAAAATATCATAGTACATATCTTCCTAAGACTATTAAAATACATTTAGCTACATTCCCGAGCGTGGGAGTTTAAAATATGCCAAAATAAAAACAAAAAAACTTTCGTCGTCATCAAAGTGCAGGGTCTCGAGCTACGCAAAATTGGGAAATATCATAGTCGATATCCTCCTTGTTCAATTAAAATACATTTAGCAACATTTCCGATCGTGGGAGTTTAAAATAGGCCGAAATATAACCAAAAAAACGTTCGTCGTCATCAACGTACTCTGTCCCGTGCTACGCCAAATTGAAAAATATCATAGTACATATCTTCCTTGGACAATTAAAATACATTTAGCTGCATTCCCGAGCGTGGGAGTTTTAAATAGGCCGAAATATAACCAAAAAAACGTTCGTCGTCCTCAACGTGCAGGGTCCCCAGCTACGCCAAATTGGAAAATATCACAGTCGATAACTTCGCTGAATAAATAAAATACATTTAACAACATTCGCGAGTGTGGTAATTTAAAATAGGCCGAAATGTAACCAAAGCACCTTTCGTCGTCATCAACGTGCATAGTCCCGTGCTACGCGAAATTGGAAAATATCATAGTACATATCTTCCTAAGACTATTAAAATACATTTAGCTACATTCCCGAGCAAGGGAGTTTAAAATAGGCCGAAATAAAACCAAAAAAACTTTCGTCGTCTACAACCTGCACTGTCCCGTGCTACGCCAAATTCAAAAATATCATAGTACATATCTTCCCTGGACAATTAAAATACAGTTAGCAACATTTCCGATCGTGGGAGTTTAAAATAGGCCGAAATAAAACCAAAAAAACGTTCGTCGTCATCAGCGTGCACTGTCCCGTGCTACGCCAAATTGAAAAATATCATATTACATATATTGCTTGGACAATTAAAATACATTTAGCTGCATTCCCGAGCGTGGGAGTTAAGAATATGCTGAAATAAAACCAAAAAAACTTTCGTCGTCATCAACCTGCACTGTCCCGTGCTACGCGAAATTGGAAAATATCATAGTACATATCTTCCTAAGACTATTAAAATACATTAAGCTACATTCCCGAGCGTGGGAGTTTAAAATAGGCCGAAATATAACCAAAAAAACTTTAGTCGTCATCGCCGTGCACTGTCCCGTGCTACGTCAAATAGAAAAATATCATAGTACATATCTTTCTTGGAGAATTAAAATACATTTAGCTACATTCCCGAGCGTGGGAGTTTAAAATAGGCCGAAATATAACCAACAAAACATTCGTCGTCATCAACCTGCACTGTCCCGTGCTACGCCAAATTAAAAAATATCATAGTACATATCTTCTTTGGACAATTAAAATACAGTTAGCAACATTTCCGATCGTGGGAGTTTAAAATAGGCCGAAATATAACCAAAAAAACGTTCGTCGTCATCAACGTACACTGTCCCGTGCTACGCCAAATTGAAAAATATCATAGTACATATCTTCCTTGGACAATTAAAATACATTTAGCTACATTCCCGAGCGTGGGAGTTTAAAATAGACCGAAATATAACCAAAAAAACTTTAGTCGTCATCAACGTGCGCTGTGCCGTGCTACAACAAATAGAATAATATCGTAGTACATATCTTCCTTGGACAAGTAAAATACATTTAGCCACAATCCCGAGTGTGGGAGTTTAAAAGAGACCGTAATATTACCAAAAAAACGTTCGTCGTCATCACCGTGCACTGTCCCGCGCTAGGCCAAATTGAAACATATCATAGTACATATTTTCTTTGGACAATTAAAAAACATTTAGCAACATTCCCGAGCGTGGGAGTTTAAAATATGCCAAAATAAAAACAAAAAAACTTTCGTCGTCATCAAAGTGCAGGGTCTCGAGCTACGCAAAATTGGGAAATATCATAGTCGATATCCTCCTTGTTCAATTAAAATACATTTAGCAACATTCCCGAGCGAGGGAGTTTAAAATAGGCCGAAATAAAACCAAAAAAACGTTCGTCGTCATCAACGTACACTGTCCCGTGCTACGCCAAATTGAAAAATATCATAGTACATATCTTCCTTGGACAATTAAAATACATTTAGCTGCATTCCCGAGCGTGGGAGTTTAAAATAGGCCGAAATATAACCAAAAAAACGTTCGTCGTCATCAACGTACACTGTCCCGTGCTACGCCAAATTGAAAAATATCATAGTACATATCTTCTTTGGACAATTAAAATACATTTAGCAACAATCCCGAGTGTGGGAGTTTAAAATATGCCGAAATAAAAACAAAAAAACTTTCGTCGTCATCAAAGTGCAGGGTCCCGAGCTACGCAAAATTGGGAAATATCATAGTCGATATCCTCCTTGTTCAATTAAAATACATTTAGCAACATTCCCGAGCGAGGGAGTTTAAAATAGGCCGAAATAAAACCAAAAAAACTTTCGTCGTCATCAACGTACACTGTCCCGTGCTACGCGAAATTGGAAAATATCATAGTACATATCTTCCTAAGACTATTAAAATACATTTAGCTACATTCCCGAGCGTGGGAGTTTAAAATAGGCCGAAATATAATCAAAAAAACTTTAGTCGTCATCAACGTGCGCTGTGCCGTGCTACACCAAATAGAATAATATCGTAGTACATATCTTCCTTGGACAAGTAAAATACATTTAGCCACAATCCCGAGTGTGGGAGTTTAAAAGAGACCGTAATATTACTAAAAAAACGTTCGTCGTCATCACCGTGCACTGTCCCGTGCTACGCCAAATTGGAAAATATCATAGTACATATTTTCCTTGGACATTTAAAATACATTTAGCAACATTCCCGAGCGTGGGAGTTTAAAATATGCCAAAATAAAAACAAAAAAACTTTCGTCGTCATCAAAGTGCAGGGTCTCGAGCTACGCAAAATTGGGAAATATCATAGTCGATATCCTCCTTGTTCAATTAAAATACATTTAGCAACATTTCCGATCGTGGGAGTTTAAAATAGGCCGAAATATAACCAAAAAAACGTTTGTCGTCATCAACGTACACTGTCCCGTGCTACGCCAAATTGAAAAATATCATAGTACATATCTTCCTTGGAGAATTAAAATACATTTAGCTGCATTCCCGAGCGTGGGAGTTTAGAATATGCCAAAATATAACATAAAAAACTTTCGTCGTCATCAACGTGCAGGGTCCCGTGCTACGCGAAATTGGGAAATATCATAGTCGATAACTTCGCTGAATAAATAAAATACATTTCGCAACATTCGCGAGTGTGGTAATTTAAAATAGGCCGAAATGTAACCAAAGCACCTTTCGTCGTCATCAACGTGCATAGTCCCGTGCTACGCCAAATTGGAAAATATGATAGTAGATATCCTCCTTGTTCAATTAAAATACATTTAGCAACATTCCCGAGCAAGGGAGTTTAAAATAGGCCGAAATAAAACCAAAAAAACTTTCGTCGTCTACAACCTGCACTGTCCCGTGCTACGCCAAATTCAAAAATATCATAGTACATATCTTCCCTGGACAATTAAAATACAGTTAGCAACATTTCCGATCGTGGGAGTTTAAAATAGGCCGAAATAAAACCAAAAAAACGTTCGTCGTCATCAGCGTGCACTGTCCCGTGCTACGCCAAATTGAAAAATATCATATTACATATCTTGCTTGGACAATTAAAATACATTTAGCTGCATTCCCGAGCGTGGGAGTTAAGAATATACCGAAATAAAACCAAAAAAACTTTCGTCGTCATCAACCTGCACTGTCCCGTGCTACGCGAAATTGGAAAATATCATAGTACATATCTTCCTAAGACTATTAAAATACATTTAGCTACATTCCCGAGCGTGGGAGTTTAAAATAGGCCGAAATATAACCAAAAAAACTTTAGTCGTCATCGCCGTGCACTGTCCCGTGCTACGTCAAATAGAAAAATATCATAGTACATATCTTTCTTGGAGAATTAAAATACATTTAGCAACATTCACGGGCGTGGGATTTTGAAATAGGCCGAAATATAACCAACAAAACATTCGTCGTCATCAACCTGCACTGTCCCGTGCTACGCCAAATTAAAAAATATCATAGTACATATCTTCTTTGGACAATTAAAATACAGTTAACAACATTTCCGATCGTGGGAGTTTAAAATAGGCCGAAATATAACCAAAAAAACGTTCGTCGTCATCAACGTACACTGTCCCGTGCTACGCCAAATTGAAAAATATCATAGTACATATCTTCCTTGGACAATTAAAATACATTTAGCTGCATTCCCTAGCGTGGGAGTTTAGAATATGCCGAAATATAACCAAAAAAACTTTAGTCGTCATCAACGTGCGCTGTGCCGTGCTACACCAAATAGAATAATATCGTAGTACATATCTTCCTTGGACAAGTAAAATACATTTAGCCACAATCCCGAGTGTGGGAGTTTAAAAGAGACCGTAATATTACCAAAAAAACGTTCGTCGTCATCACCGTGCACTGTCCCGCGCTAGGCCAAATTGAAACATATCATAGTACATATTTTCTTTGGACAATTAAAAAACATTTAGCAACATTCCCGAGCGTGGGAGTTTAAAATATGCCAAAATAAAAACAAAAAAACTTTCGTCGTCATCAAAGTGCAGGGTCTCGAGCTACGCAAAATTGGGAAATATCATAGTCGATATCCTCCTTGTTCAATTAAAATACATTTAGCAACATTCCCGAGCGAGGGAGTTTAAAATATGCCGAAATAAAACCAAAAAAACATTCGTCGTCAGCAACCTGCACTGTCCCGTGCTACGCCAAATTCAAAAATATCATAGTACATATCTTCCCTGGACAATTAAAATACAGTTAGCAACATTTCCGATCGTGGGAGTTTAAAATAGGCCGAAATAAAACCAAAAAAACGTTCGTCGTCATCACCGTGCACTGTCCCGTGCAACGTCAAATAGTAAAATATCATAGTAGATATCCTCCTTGTTCAATTAAAATACATTTAGCAACATTCCCGAGCGAGGGAGTTTAAAATAGGCCGAAATAAAACCAAAAAAACGTTCGTCGTCATCAACGTACACTGTCCCGTGCTGCGCCAAATTGGAAAATATCATAGTAGGTATCCTCCTTCTTCAATTAAAATACATTTAGCAACATTCCCGAGCGAGGGAGTTTAAAATAGGCCGAAATAAAACCAAAAAAACTTTCGTCGTCATCAACGTACACTGTCCCGTGCTACGCCAAATTGAAAAATATCATATTACATATCTTCCTTGGACAATTAAAATACATTTAGCTGCATTCACGGGCGTGGGATTTTGAAATAGGCCGAAGTATCAACAAAAATACGTTCGTCGTCACCAACGTGCACTGTCCCGTGCTATGCTAAATATGAAAATATCATAGTCGATATTTTTCTGGAACAATTAAAATAAATAGAACAACATTCCCGAGCGTGGGAGTTTAAAATAGGCCGAAATATAACCAACAAAACATTCGTCGTCATCAACCTGCACTGTCCCGTGCTACGCCAAATTAAAAAATATCATAGTACATAACTTCTTTGGACAATTAAAATACAGTTAGCAACATTTCCGATCGTGGGAGTTTAAAATAGGCCGAAATATAACCAAAAAAACGTTTGTCGTCATCAACGTACACTGTCCCGTGCTACGCCAAATTGAAAAATATCATAGTACATATCTTCCTTGGAGAATTAAAATACATTTAGCTGCATTCCCGAGCGTGGGAGTTTAGAATATGCCAAAATATAACATAAAAAACTTTCGTCGTCATCAACGTGCAGGGTCCCGTGCTACGCGAAATTGGGAAATATCATAGTCGATAACTTCGCTGAATAAATAAAATACATTTCGCAACATTCGCGAGTGTGGTAATTTAAAATAGGCCGAAATGTAACCAAAGCACCTTTCGTCGTCATCAACGTGCATAGTCCCGTGCTACGCCAAATTGGAAAATATGATAGTAGATATCCTCCTTGTTCAATTAAAATACATTTAACAACATTCCCGAGCATGGGAGTTTAAAAGAGGCCGACATATAACCAAATAAACGTCCGTCGTCATCAACGTCTAGAGTCCCGTGCTACGCCAAATCGGAAAATATCATAGTAGATATCCTCCTTGGTCAATTAAAATACATTTAGCTACATTCCCGAGCGCGGGAGTTTAAAATAGGCCGAAATATAACCAAAAAAACGTTCGTCGTCATCAACGTACTCTGTCCCGTGCTACGCCAAATTGAAAAATATCATAGTACATATCTTCCTTGGACAATTAAAATACATTTAGCTGCATTCCCGAGCGTGGGAGTTTAAAATAGGCCGAAATATAACCAAAAAGAATTTAGTCGTCATCAACGTGCGCTGTCCTGTGATACGCCAAATTGAAAAATATCATAGTTCATATCTTCATTGGACAATTAAAATATATTTAACAACATTCCCGAACGCAGGAATTTAAAAAAGGCCGAAATATAAACAAAAAAACTTTCGTCGTCCTCAACGTGCAGGGTCCCCTGTTACGCCAAATTGGAAAATATCACAGTCGATAACTTCGCTTAATAAATAAAATACATTTAACAACATTCCCGAGCATGGGAGTTTAAAACAGGCCGAAATGTAACCAAAAAAACTTTCGTCACCATCAACCTGCACTGTCCCGTGCTACGCCAAATTGAAAAATATCATAGTACATATCTTCCTTGGACATTTAAAATAAATTTAACAACATTCCCGAGCGTGGAAGTTTAAAATAGCCCGAAATATAACCAAAAAAACGTTCGTCGTCATCAACGTACACTGTCCCGTGCTACGCTAAATTGAAAAATATCATATTACATATCTTGCTTGGACAATTAAAATACATTTAGCTGCATTCCCGAGCGTGGGAGTTTAGAATATGCCGAAATAAAACCAAAAAAACTTTCGTCGTCATCAACCTGCACTGTCCCGTGCTACGCGAAATTGGAAAATATCATAGTACATATCTTCCTAAGACTATTAAAATACATTTAGCTACATTCCCGAGCGTGGGAGTTTAAAATAGGCCGAAATATAACCAAAAAAACTTTAGTCGTCATCGCCGTGCACTGTCCCGTGCTACGTCAAATAGAAAAATATCATAGTACATATCTTTCTTGGAGAATTAAAATACATTTAGCAACATTCACGGGCGTGGGATTTTGAAATAGGCCGAAATATAACCAACAAAACATTCGTCGTCATCAACCTGCACTGTCCCGTGCTACGCCAAATTAAAAAATATCATAGTACATATCTTCTTTGGACAATTAAAATACAGTTAACAACATTTCCGATCGTGGGAGTTTAAAATAGGCCGAAATATAACCAAAAAAACGTTCGTCGTCATCAACGTACACTGTCCCGTGCTACGCCAAATTGAAAAATATCATAGTACATATCTTCCTTGGACAATTAAAATACATTTAGCTGCATTCCCTAGCGTGGGAGTTTAGAATATGCCGAAATATAACCAAAAAAACTTTAGTCGTCATCAACGTGCGCTGTGCCGTGCTACACCAAATAGAATAATATCGTAGTACATATCTTCCTTGGACAATTAAAATACATTTAGCAACAATCCCGAGTGTGGGAGTTTAAAATATGCCGAAATAAAAACAAAAAAACTTTCGTCGTTATCAAAGTGCAGGGTCCCGAGCTACGCAAAATTGGGAAATATCATAGTCGATATCCTCCTTGTTCAATTAAAATACATTTAGCAACATTCCCGAGCGTGGGAGTTTAAAATATGCCAAAATAAAAACAAAAAAACTTTCGTCGTCATCAAAGTGCAGGGTCCCGAGCTACGCCAAATTGGAAAATATCATAGAAGATATCTTCATTCAACAATTAAAATACATTTAACAACATGCCCGAGCGTGGGAGTTTAAATTAGGCCGAAATACAAACAAAAAAACTTTAGTCGTCATCAACGTGCGCTGTCCCGTGATACGCCAAATTGAAAAATATCATAGTTCATATCTTCATTGGACAATTAAAATATATTTAACAACATTCCCGAACGCAGGAGTTTAAAAAAGGCCGAAATATAAACAAAAAAACTTTCGTCGTCATCAACGTGCAGAGTCCCGTGCTACGCCAAATTGGAGATTTCATAGTACATATCTTCCTTGGACAATTAAAATACATTTAGCAACATTTCCAAGCGTGGGAGTTTAAAAGAGACCGTAATATTACCAAAAAAACGTTCGTCGTCATCAAAGTGCACGGTCCCGAGCTACGCAAAATTGGAAAATATCATAGTCGATATCTTCCTTGGACAATTAAAATACATTTAGCTACATTCCCGAGCGCGGGAGTTTAAAATAGGCCGAAATATAACCTAAAAACATTCGTCGTCATCACCGTACACTGTCCCGTGCTACGCCGAATTGGAAAATATCATAGTAGATATCTTCTTTACACAATTTAAATACATTTAGCAACATTCCCGAGCGTGGTAGTATAAAATAGGCCGAAATATAACCAACAAATCTTTCGTCGTCATCAACGTGCAGGGTCCCGTGCTACGCCAAATTGAAAAATATCATAGTACATATCTTCCTTGGACAATTGAAATACATTTAGCTACATTCGCGAGCGTGGGAGTTAAGAATATGCTGAAATAAAACCAAAAAAACTTTCGTCGTCATCAACCTGCACTGTCCCGTGCTACGCGAAATTGGAAAATATCATAGTAGATATCCTCCTTGGTCAATTAAAATACATTTAGCTACATTCCCGAGCGCGGGAGTTTAGAATATGCCGAAATATAACCTAAAAAACTTTCGTCGTCATCAAAGTGCAGGGTCCCGTGCTACGCCAAATTTGAAAATATCATAGTACATATCTTCCTAAGACTATTAAAATACATTTAGCTACATTCCCGAGCGTGGGAGTTTAAAATAGGCCGAAATATAATCAAAAAAACTTTAGTCGTCATCAACGTGCGCTGTGCCGTGCTACACCAAATAGAATAATATCGTAGTACATATCTTCCTTGGTCAATTAAAATACATTTAGCAACATTCCCGAGCGAGGGAGTTTAAAATAGGCCGAAATAAAACCAAAAAAACGTTCGTCGTCATCAACGTACACTGTCCCGTACTACGCCAAATTGAAAAATATCATAGTACATATTTTCTTTGGACAATTAAAAAACATTTAGCAACATTCCCGAGCGTGGGAGTTTAAAATATGCCAAAATAAAAACAAAAAAACTTTCGTCGTCATCAAAGTGCAGGGTCTCGAGCTACGCAAAATTGGGAAATATCATAGTCGATATCCTCCTTGTTCAATTAAAAAACATTTAGCAACATTGCCGAGCGTGGGAGTTTAAAATATGCCAAAATAAAAACAAAAAAACTTTCGTCGTCATCAACCTGCCCTGTCCCGTGCTACGCCAAATTCAAAAATATCATAGTACATATCTTCCCTGGACAATTAAAATACAGTTAGCAACATTTCCGATCGTGGGAGTTTAAAATAGGCCGAAATAAAACAAAAAAAACGTTCGTCGTCATCAACCTGCACTGTCCCGTGCTACGCCAAATTAAAAAATATCATAGTACATATCTTCTTTGGACAATTAAAATACATTTAGCTGCATTCCCGAGCGTGGGAGTTTAGAATATGCCGAAATAAAACCAAAAAAACTTTCGTCCTCATCAACCTGCACTGTCCCGTGCTACGCGAAATTGGAAAATATCATAGTACATATCTTCCTAAGACTATTAAAATACATTTAGCTACATTCCCGAGCGTGGGAGTTTAAAATAGGCCGAAATATAACCAAAAAAACGTTCGTCGTCATCAACGTACACTGTCCCGTGCTACGCCAAATTGAAAAATATCATAGTACATATCTTCCTTGGACAATTAAAATACATTAAACAACATGCCCGAGCGTGGGAGTTTAAAATAGGCCGAAATACAAACAAAAAAACTTTCGTCGTCATCAACCTGCACTGTCCCGTGCTACGACAAATTGGAAAATATCATAGTACATATCTTCCTTGGACAATTAAAATACATTTAGCTACATTCCCGAGCGTGGGAGTTTAAAATAGGCCGAAATATAACCAAAAAAACGTTCGTCGTCATCAACGTACACTGTCCCGTGCTTCGCCAAATTGAAAAATATCATAGTACATATCTTCCTTGGACAATTAAAATACATTTAGCTGCATTCCCGAGCGAGGGAGTTTAAAATAGGCCGAAATAAAACCAAAAAAACGTTCGTCGTCATCACCGTGCACTGTCCCGTGCAACGCCAAATAGTAAAATATCATAGTAGATATCCTCCTTGTTCAATTAAAATACATTTAGCAACATTCCCGAGCGTGGGAGTTTTAAATAGGCCGAAATATAACCAAAAAAACGTTCGTCGTCCTCCACGTACACGGTCCCCTACTACGCCAAATTGAAAAATATCATAGTAGATATCTTCCCTGAACAATTAAAATACATTTAGCAACATTCCCGAGCCTGGGAGTTTAAAATATGCCGAAATAAAACCAAAAAATCTTTCGTCGTCATCAACGTGCAGGGTCCCGTGCTAGGCGAAATTGGGAAATATCATAGTCGATATCCTCCTTGTTCAATTAAAATACATTTAGCAACATTCCCGAGCGAGGGAGTTTAAAATAGGCCGAAATAAAACCAAAAAAACATTCGTCGTCATCAACCTGCACTGTCCCGTGCTACGCCAAATTCAAAAATATCATAGTACATATCTTCCCTGGACAATTAAAATACAGTTAGCAACATTTCCGATCGTGGGAGTTTAAAATAGGCCGAAATAAAACCAAAAAAACGTTCGTCGTCATCAGCGTGCACTGTCCCGTGCTACGCCAAATTGAAAAATATCATAATACATATCTTCCTTGGACAATTAAAATACATTTAGCTGCATTCCCGAGCGTGGGAGTTAAGAATATGCTGAAATAAAACCAAAAAAACTTTCGTCGTCATCAACCTGCACTGTCCCGTGCTACGCGAAATTGAAAAATATCATAGTACATATCTTTCTTGGAGAATTAAAATACATTTAGCAACATTCACGGGCGTGGGATTTTGAAATAGGCCGAAATATAACCAACAAAACATTCGTCGTCATCAACCTGCACTGTCCCGTGCTACGCCAAATTAAAAAATATCATAGTACATATCTTCTTTGGACAATTAAAATACAGTTAGCAACATTTCCGAGCGTGGGAGTTTAAAATAGGCCGAAATATAACCAAAAAAAACGTTCGTCGTCATCAACGTACACTGTCCCGTGCTACGCCAAATTGAAAAATATCATAGTACATATCTTCCTTGGACAATTAAAATACATTTAGCTGCATTCCCTAGCGAGGGAGTTTAAAATAGGCCGAAATAAAACCAAAAAAACTTTCGTCATCATCAAAGTGCAGGGTCCCGTGCTACGCCAAATTTGAAAATATCATAGTAGATATCCTCCTTGTTCAATTAAAATACATTTAGCAACATTCCCGAGCGAGGGAGTTTAAAATAGGCCGAAATAAAACCAAAAAAACTTTCGTCGTCATCAAACTGCACTGTCCCGTGCTACGCGAAATTGGAAAATATCATAGTACATATCTTCCTAAGACTATTAAAATACATTTAGCTACATTCCCGAGCGTGGGAGTTTAAAATAGGCCGAAATATAACCAAAAAAACTTTAGTCGTCATCAACGTGCGCTGTGCCGTGCTACACCAAATAGAATAATATCGTAGTACATATCTTCCTTGGACAAGTAAAATACATTTAGCCACAATCCCGAGTGTGGGAGTTTAAAAGAGACCGTAATATTACCAAAAAAACGTTCGTCGTCATCACCGTGCACTGTCCCGCGCTAGGCCAAATTGAAACATATCATAGTACATATTTTCTTTGGACAATTAAAAAACATTTAGCAACATTCCCGAGCGTGGGAGTTTAAAATATGCCAAAATAAAAACAAAAAAACTTTCGTCGTCATCAACCTGCCCTGTCCCGTGCTACGCCAAATTCAAAAATATCATAGTACATATCTTCCCTGGACAATTAAAATACATTTAGCTGCATTCCCGAGCGTGGGAGTTTAGAATATGCCGAAATAAAACCAAAAAAACGTTCGTCGTCATCAACCTGCACTGTCCCGTGCTACGCCAAATTCAAAAATATCATAGTACATATCTTCCCTGGACAATTAAAATACATTTAACAACATTCCCGAGCATGGGAGTTTAAAAGAGGCCGACATATAACCAAAAAAACGTCCGTCGTCATCAACGTCTAGAGTCCCGTGCTACGCCAAATTGGAAAATATCATAGTAGATATCCTCCTTGGTCAATTAAAATACATTTAGCAACATTCCCGAGCGAGGGAGTTTAAAATAGGCCGAAATAAAACCAAAAAAACGTTCGTCGTCATCAACGTACACTGTCCCGTACTACGCCAAATTGAAAAATATCATAGTACATATCTTCCTTGGACAATTAAAATACATTTAGCTGCATTCCCGAGCGTGGGAGTTTAGAATATGCCGAAATATAACATAAAAAACTTTCGTCGTCATCAACGTACACTGTCCCGTGCTACGCCAAAGTGAAAAAGATCATAATACATATCTTGCTTGGCTAATTAAAATACATATCGCTGCATTCCCGAGCGTGGGAGTTTAAATTAGGCCGAAATACAAACAAAAAAACTTTAGTCGTCATCAACGTGCGCTGTCCCGTGCTTCGCCAAATTGAAAAATATCATAGTACATATCTTCCTTGGACAATTAAAATACAGTTAGCAAGATTTCCGAGCGTGGGAGTTTAAAATAGGCCGAAATATAACCAAAAAAACGTTCGTCGTCATCAACGTACATATCTTCCTTGGACAATTAAAATACATTTAGCTGCATTCCCGAGCGTGGGAGTTTAAAATAGGCCGAAATATAACCAAAAAAACTTTAGTCGTCATCAACGTGCGCTGTCCTGTGATACGCCAAATTGAAAAATATCATAGTTCATATCTTCATTGGACAATTAAAATATATTTAACAACATTCCCGAACGCAGGAATTTAAAAAAGGCCGAAATATAAACAAAAAAACTTTCGTCGTCCTCAACGTGCAGTGTCCCGTGCTACGCCAAATTGGAAAATATCATAGTAGATATTCTCCTTGGTAAATTAAAATACATTTAGCTACATTCCCGAGCGTGGGAGTTTAAAATAGGCCGAAATATAACCAAAAAAACTTTAGTCGTCATCAACGTGCGCTGTCCCGTGATACGCCAAATTGGAAAATATCATAGTACATATTTTCCTTGGACAATTAAAATACAGTTAGTAACATTCCCGAGCGTGGGAGTTTTAAATAGGCCGAAATATAACCAAAAAAACGTTCGTCGTCATCCACGTACACTGTCCCGTACTACGCCAAATTGAAAAATATCATAGTACATATCTTCCTTGGACAATTAAAATACATTTAGCTACATTCCCGAGCGCGGGAGTTTAAAATATGCCGAAATATAACCTAAAAAACTTTCGTCGTCATCAACGTGCAGGGATCAATTAAAATACATTTAGCAACATTCCCGAGCGAGGGAGTTTAAAATAGGCCGAAATAAAACCAAAAAAACTTTCGTCGTC